>JARYGA010018122.1:0-49380 GCA_030545235.1 Helianthus tuberosus
TTTTTTCCAAATTGTTACCAAGTTTCTAAAAAAGTTTCTAAGTGTTGAAAGGTTCTAAGGCACAGTGTCACTTCGATCGGATGGCAGTTCGATCAGATGGCTATCCGATCAGATTGCCCTTCGATGATCAAGATTCAAGTATTCAAGGTCACGAGGCAGGTGTCACTTGATTGGATGGCAGTTCGATCGGATGGCTATCCGATCGAATTGCCATTCGATCGGGTTGTCCTTTTCCCGTTCATAACCTTGTAAGTTTCTAGTTCGACGATGATGGCACTGTACGTCTTAAGACAATGGTAAACACACCAATGTACAGCCGTTCGGATCGGATGGGAATCACCCCAGTCCGTCCAGTAGTCTGTTCTTGGCGGTGCTTATGTCAGAATCCGTACTCCGGTCATCTTCTCCGGCAACAATCCATTCCCAAGCTGACTCAAGACTAATCATCAAGTCTTTAGTCCGTTCGGATCCGGATTCCACCGTTTTAAATGAAAAGTCAAGAATGATGAGAGAAAGCGTAAGTTTTAGCTGAAAAAGTCTAGATTTAGTTAAGATTCAGTGAAAAACACATGAAATTCCTTAGATCTGAGCTAGATCTTGACTAGAATGACATCACACAACAGTTTAGTACCAACCGCCATGGTGACGTCACCCTCAAGAGCTCAAAACTTAGAGATTCCACGATGAAACGTGAGATTTCAAAGGAGAATCATGTAGAGAATAACGTGTAAATCAAAGCTGTACAAGAATTTAGTGTAAAACGTACCGAAATCACCGACGATGGAAGAAAAGTAGGAGTGTGTGCGTCTTGGTCGAATGAGGCTGTCACATCAGTGAGAATGATGTGACAGGCCTATTTATAGTGTCAGAGAGAGGGAGTAAGGCGGTGTGCACGAATCGGATGGCAGCTCGATCGAATGGCCATCCGATCGGTTGGTCATCCGATCGGATGGTCATCCGATCGGATGGTCATCCGATCGGATTGCCATTCGGTCAATCCCATCCTTTCCGCGTTCCCGTCTTTGATTCGATTCGCGAGTTAGATTAAACGTTGCATTGCGTATTAGTGGGTAATAGTATCTCATAACTAGATTAACACATTAGCATAAAAGTTTCCGTAGTTTCATAGTTTCCGCCAGTGACAAGACTCCAGTCCCTCGTTCAACCAAGTCTCAAGTTTTACGAGCCTCGAGAGTCAAGCACCAAAGTATCAAGAGTCAAGAATCTAGCTTCCAAGTGTCAAGAATCATAGAATCAAGTCTCATGGAATCATAGTATCATAGAGTCATAGTATCGTAGAATCATAGTTTCCAAGTATCAAGCATCAAGAATCATAGCATAAGATTCACCAAGTATTAAAGTATTAATTATCACATAGTTTAGGGGCTAAAAGTGTCAAATAAGTAAAAGTCTAGGGACGCAGGCGTTACAATATGTATATTAAAAAAAGGTTAGGATAATTTTGGGTCAAGATGAGTTTGGATCAGGATGAGTTAGGTTTGGGTCAGGATATGTATATTGAAAAAGGATTAGGATAAGTTTGGGTCAAGATGAGTTTGGATCAGGATGAGTTAGGGGTTAAAATGAGATGAAAAAAGTTAATAATAAAAAAGCGATATATGTTAACGAATATTCATTAACGTGCGATGGTACAACAAGAAATCATGCATGTTATAAAACTTAAAACCCCAATCACGCATGTTGAAAAATCATAAATCACGCATGTTGAAAAACCATAATCATGCATGGGTATATTTTTTCAACATGCGTGATTATAGTTTTTCAACATGTGTGATTATGATGCGTGATTAGTGTTTTGATTTTTATAACATGCGTAATTTCATATCGTACGTTAAGGAATATTGTATTTTAAACTTTTATTATATATATATATAAAATTAAAAATTAATAATAATTAAAAATTAAGAAAAATAATGAAAAAATATAAAAATAAAATTAAAATGATAAAATATATATAAAAATAAAAAGTTAAAAAATACAAAAATAAGAAGAAATAAATTAAAAAATAAAAAACCTAGTGAAGTAATGAATTTAACTTTATTATTTATATTTTAATTTTTCAGTTTTTTTTTTATTTTTTTCCTAATTATTTATTTATATTAACTTTTAATTTTTTTATATTTTTAGAAATAAAAATAAAAATAAAAAAATCGAGTTAAGTAATGAATTTGTTGTAAAAGAACTAAACGAGCCAAGCCCGAGCCGAGACAAGTAAACTACATATAAAGTAATATTTATAACTATAATTCATACAGATTAACTAATAAATAATAAACGAGCCGAGCCCAATCTGATCCCATCAAACTAATCACCATAGATACGAATCATAAACATGAACTTCATGAAACAACATACATGAATCTACAACTGCAGCACTTTTTACAGATTATGAAACAATAGATTTCCGTACTTGATACAAAATTATACGAAAACACATTCGAAAGCAAAAAAAAATATGAATCGGTCGATTGAATCAACTGCTGTTTCGTTGATCAGATAAGGGACATAAATACAACTCGAAACACAGCAACTATGGAGTCAAAGATATGCCTGGACAGAGGAGCAACCGTCTTTACCCCCGTAATTTTTTAGGTTGACCAATTCAATGTTATTAACTTACCCATCCTGACCCACTCATTATATTAAATTAAACTTGATTTCAGAGTAGGCTGGCTCTTACAGGGAAAAGTTGAGGGTTAATACATTGGTCCAGACATTAGTCACTATGTGTTAAACCCAATCGAACCACAAGTCATAGCCAGTCTTAGTCTCATAGATGGTTTACTTCAGGTCATTCATGTAATGGGCCACAAATACATTGTCACATTCAGGCCACATATAGCTTGGAGTAACTAATATTGCTTTTATCCCTCAGGATATCTAACTGCACAAAGTTTGTACAGATTCAAAGTCAATGGCAATAGACTTACCAGAAATAATCCACCGAAGATCGGAAATTGAAAGAATTTTTACTTCTCTTGATTTGAGTAGTAACATTTCCATGGAGCGATTCCGAGCTTGATTCGGGTTGCAGTAATCTTCAGTTTCTTGATCTCCATTCTAATGGGTTCACGTTATCCCTGATACACTTCCTACAAGAAAACAATTCATAGACATGGTAGGAAACGGGCTCACCGGTTCGTTGACTGTTAGTATTGGTTAGTTGACCCGGTTAACAAAGCTGAATTTGGAGAATAACCAGCTTTCTGGAGGGATATCTGTGGAGATTGTTTCTTGCAGTAAACTGCAGTTGTTGGATCTTAGAAACAGTGGTTTCTCCTGCTTACAACTCTAATAAGATGGAACAAAATCCATCAGTCGGAATCTCTCGTAATCTTAGTTGCAACCAGTTCACTGGTGAAATCCCACCGGAGCTTACTGAGTTGAGAAAACTAACAACCTTAAATCTCTCTCCAGTCAGTTTCCCGACACGCCATTGATGGGGTTACTAGTCCTGTTAGGAGCTTTCATGTTGGTTCTGGCCGACTGGAAAATACAAAACATGACACTGAAACATGGATACGACACTTTAACAAAAACTGGATGTTGTGGTTGTAGATATAGTTCAAAGCCTGACAAGTTCGAATATTATCGGAACCGGAAGATCGGAAATTGTGTATCAGGTGACACCTACAAAGATCTACTAAAATCACCATGTGGGTAGTGAATTCAAATTTTTTGAACAATAATTTGTGATATTTTTTAGGTTCACATTTAAATTCCTAGTTAATAACAGAAATACAACTTATCAATTTAGCTAAACAGGTGGGTTCCTCCCAAGCTAGTGTTGTGTAGTCAACACAGTAGGGCCCACAACAGCAGGGTACCTCTAAAAGACTTAAGGCGGATGCTCGGATTGTAACCTTTTCAAGATAAAGTTAATAACTCCCCAATTAAAGCCACGGTATTGAAGCCACGCGATGATTCTCGATTTCTGTCTTTCACTGGGGAGATCCTTAGCACGAATCCATTGCTTTGAAGCTTGTGCAAACAAATGGTCAAACGAGGACTTTGATAATCCAAATCTTGAAACTTGATCATCATCGACGGGTTCACCGTCTTCTAAAACCAATTTTATTGCTTTCTGTGCATCAACATCATTTACACCCTTTTTGGCCAGGGCCTAAAAAAGAACAGAAACACCTCATAAGACATAACTTATCAGGCTGTCAAAACTGATCAAAGAAAGAAAAGCTTACTTGCTTGATTCTATGTGGACCCCAACTTGATAAAGACCATCTTGATCGAGAAAACGCTTCAGCATACAACAAATCATTTATCAAACCCCTGTAACAATCTTGGTAAGTCAAAAAATTCTCAAAAGTAAAATTTACAAAATTTTACAGGTGTATAAAACTATAAATATGAACTAAAAAACAGCAGTTTCTAGTAGACTGAAAAGAAAGTGTAAGTATCATGAGAAAGAAAAACAATATATGTTCTTTCTAAGAAAGACACTAATGCATAACCATCGTTGAAATTGTTAACTGAATGAAATTTGTGGGAAAATGGAGTTCGGCATGGATTTTATAATCAAGATAAACGGTACTTGTCATGCACCTGTTCTGGAAGTCAGAGATCACAGCAGTGACAACTTCAGGGGAGAATTTCTTTCCAGAAAGTTTCTTCTTCAGCTCAAGTGCTGTATATGCTCTGCATACAAATAGAGTATTTTTGAATTAAATGAGTAAATAATAAAATCATGATCATTATCTAATAAATCTTAATAAGATGCATATGCTACTAGAGGATTTCTATCATCTTATAGAGAAATGCAGTTAGCCTGCATAAAGGGAAACAAATGCATCAACAGCCTTGCTAGAAAACACTAAAAAAAAGCTAGGATCTGCATTGCATTATAAACAAGACAAGAATAAACTTCTTCTGCAAGGATGCTAACCTTACTGCAAGCAATCTAATCGCTGTCTTCTCGGCTTCTTCTTTACTTTTACTAGGTTCAACCGCTAGATGTTTAATTTCATATTCACCATTATGCGGTTCAACCGCAAGACGTTTAATTTCATATTCACCATTATGCGGTTCAACCGCTAGACGTTTAATTTCATATTCACCATTATGCGAGTCAAATTCATCTAAAGCATCCTCAGGACCTTCCATTACATCAAATTCATGAAATTCTTCCACAGGATTTGATTCCACAGATCTCGATTTATAACTATCTTCCAACGCCTCCGACTGCACAGCCGCATTACAAATTTTCTTTTCTTTTGATCTTAAATCACCTGTTGAACATAAAGCAGATCTAGTTCATTTACCATTTTCTTCATACTTTCATGTCAAAATGGTGTTTTACTGTACTACTAGGACATCAAAAATCCAAAACTAGAAACCCTAGACATTGGGCCTTGGTATGCCTCTAAAATGGCCGGCCAGACAAGACCTTAACATTGTATAAAGGGAAACTAGAATTTCTGGTAACCAACCCTGCCCATAGTCCATACTCCATAGTTGGATACATTTCCAAGTTGGCGGTTTCCAAATCCTTGTTAGGGGTATCGGATCAGAGTAGGCTCGAGCGGAAGCGGAACAAACACACACACACACTAGCAGAAAATAAAGAACACGAGAATTTACGTGGTTCGGTCAAGGTGACCTACGTCCACGGGTTGCAACTAGGGTTTTACTTTTATTAGATGCTCACAACTGTTTTCAGAATGATACAGATTACAATTACATCATAGGTATTTATAGAACAAGATTAGGGTTTCCTACTTGGTCAACAAGTTAACTAAGTGGGCCTAATAACTAGGGCCGGCTAACCCTAACTAGGGCAGGCTAACCCTAATTAGGGCCGGCTACCCTAAAGCCTACGAACCCAACAATCTCCCACTCGGAGGCTTTGCATAGTCCACAAAGTGCATCCAAGAAACCCATCACCAGTAACTTCAGTAATCTTTACGTTCAAGTCTTCCCAGCCTCCAGTTCCAAGAACAAGCTAAGACTTCAGTCACATCCAAGCCACCTAGTTGCAACCACACCTCTCATCAAGTACCTGAGAGACCAGTTGAAGCTCCCACAAGCTCCAACGCAACAGTCTTATCAGACCCATTCTCTATCTCAACCGGCTTGCACGATCCACCAGCTCCAGAGATACATCGAGAATTAATACCACTCTTCACATTTTGCAAACTATTTCCAGGAGAGCTTTTTTCTTCAGTCGGAACCTTCGTCTTCAAAACCCAACGGTTCTTTGTGATTGTACCCGGAACACGACCCGTGCTCCCACTATCACCAAATCCCCCGACTGGCTTAAACTTAGACCCCCGACCACATTCAACTGACATCCCCAAAGCACCAGGATTCAAGTTCGCAAATTGAACCCTCTTCCGCTTACTAGATTCAGTGAACCAGACTTTATGTTGTACAGGGATGGCTACTCCCTCAGCAGGTATCTCAACTAGATACAACGATCCTCGTCTCCTCCCACAGGCAACAACAAGATTTCCATCAATCACCTTCCACTTCCTACCACCAAACTTAACATCTAGTCCTTGTTTATCCAGTTGACTAACAGAAATAAGTTTCTTCGTTAAACCTGGAATTACCCTGACGTTCTTTAAGTTCCATGTAGTGCCCAGTGGAGTCTTCAGATTGACATCTCCCATACCCGTAACATTAAGAACATGACCGTTAGCTAATCGTACCTTTCCAAAGTCTCCTTTTTTCAGATTCACCATCGTCTCCCCGCTGTGCATGGCGTGAAACGAAGAACCAGAATCCATAGCCCAAGAATCTATAGACTCTTCACAGCAAACCAGTACGTCACCGTCAGATTCATCTGACACAACACTGTTTACATGCTGCTTACCATCCTCTTTCTTAGGATCAGGACACTCGTTTTTAACATGCCCCTTTTCACCACAGTTCCAGCACCTCACATTCTTCCCAGCTTTAGACAAGCTTTTCCCACGACTCCCACTGCTTCTGTTTTTACCTCTTCCCCTGCTAACACTGAGCATACCAGAAGTAGATCCTCCACTAGTGTTCCTCCGGCGAACGTCTTCACCCAAAACACTATCCCGGACCCGATCAAACTTCAAATTTCCAGTTGCAGCAGTTTCAGTGACCGTTGTCACAAATCCTGACCAACTATCAGGTAAAAAAGATAACAAAACCACAGCCTGAGTGTCATCATCCAACTTCATGCCCACAGTTGCTAACCTGGGCAAAATTGAATTGACTTCGTTAATGTGATCAGCAACTGAACTGCCCTCGTTCATCCTCATATTAAACAGTTCCCTCATCAAGAACACCCTATTACCGGCAGACGGCTTCTCATACATATTTGACAGAGCTGTTAACATATCACGAGCAGTTGTTTCTTTCATGATATTAAATGCAACGCTCTTCGTCAAAGCCAATGTAATTTTACCTCTTGCCTTTTTGTCCTTTGAGTTCCAAATTGCCTCGGCAGCTTTATCCATTCCAGCAGGTTTTTCTTCCAGTACCACATCCAAATCGCATTCACCAAGCAACGCCTCTATTTGCATTCTCCACCAAGCAAAATCAGTACCGTTGAACTTCTCGATTCGGAACTTCCCGTCTTCAGCCATAGCAAACGAGAAAAACCAGAAAAAACCACAAGGAACCAAGCAACCGAAACCCGAGCAACTTTCAATAAACCAGAAACCCGAAGTACCCGAACCAGCGACTTCTCCTGCAAACCCGAGCGTAAACCAGCGAATAACCAGGGTTCAAGAACCGAAACCCTAATCGCCAAACACCCCAAAACCACCAGATCTGCAACAGCAAACCCTACGGCGCAAACCCTAGACCTTACGAGCCGTAACCAGAGAATAGGTACGGGCCGTAAACAAGTCAGCGGCGACGGCAGCAACAGCAGATCAAGATCTCTCGTCCAGCTCTCTCCTTCTCCTGCGATAACCGTGTGAACCGTGTATTTTACTGAACCTTTGGCTCTGATACCACTTGTTAGGGGTATCGGATCAGAGTAGGCTCGAGCGGAAGCGGAACAAACACACACACACACTAGCAGAAAATAAAGAACAGGAGAATTTACGTGGTTCGGTCAAGGTGACCTACGTCCACGGGTTGCAACTAGGGTTTTACTTTTATTAGATGCTCACAACTGTTTTCAGAATGATACAGATTACAATTACATCATAGGTATTTATAGAACAAGATTAGGGTTTCCTACTTGGTCAACAAGTTAACTAAGTGGGCCTAATAACTAGGGCCGGCTAACCCTAACTAGGGCAGGCTAACCCTAATTAGGGCCGGCTACCCTAAAGCCTACGAACCCAACAATCCTTAGGGTTTTGGTTTTACTCTGTACTAAGCAAACAATCGCGGTGAGATAGCGGTTATCGGGCTCTTCCAAAATATAGCTGTGTCAAATAGCGGAACCGCTATTATCGGCGCTATTGACCGCTATTTAACCTCTATTTTGACCACTATTGACCGCCTTGGTTGATGTGGACGATTTTATGGCTTACGATTAGATGTTTCAAATTACTTTTGATATTACTATTTATGGATAGTGGTTAGGTTTTTGGGTGGGGGTGGGTGTTTAGGTTTTGAGTGGTGGTATAGTGGGTTTAGGTTTTAGGACTTGTTCCTTTATAAAGCTTTCTTACTCTTCTTACAATAGGAGTCTTTGAAGAATAACTTTAAGCTACTGTTTATATTATATATGTTTGAGTTAAATGCTTGGTTGGTCCCTGTGGTTTTCAAAAATTGCAGACTTGGTCCCAGTGGTTTACTAATTACACGCGTGGTCCCAAAAGTTGTCAAAAATGCACTCGGTTGGTCCCCAGCCCTAACATCAGTTAAAATTTTCAGTTAAGTCCATGTTAAATGACCAAAATACCCTTGCTTATTAACTCTCTTTATAATTTTTGTTTAGTTTTAGGGGCTGTTTGGCAACATCTGAATCAATAAGTGCTGAATGAATAAGAGGTCTGAATGGGTAAGAGGCTCTGAACCAGTAAGTGCTGAACCAGTAAAGTGCTGTTTGGTTGCACATCTGAATGACCGTGTGAAATTACATTTTTACCCCTCTAAACAAACTAAAAAAAAAAAAAAAACATAAAAATGTCTACTGTTTTTGCAATTTATATCACAAAATACAAAACCCAAATCATAATAATATACAACAGATTGATGAACCATCAAATTCAAGAACAAATACAAAACCTGTATATGAACGAATCAAACCCAAATCTGTATATGAACGAATCAAACCCAAATCAAGATCAAAGTGCTGTTTGATTCGAATCAAACCCAAATCTTTATATGAACGAATCAAACGATTCACCTGTAAACTCAAATATGCCATCACCGGCCAACGATCTGCCGCCGCTGGAGCTTCTTCCGGTCCTGTGGTGGAGGCCGCCGGAGCTTCTTACGGTTGTGAGTTCTCCGGTGACTGTGTCGAGGAGAGAGAGAAGAGCGAGGGTGATTCCGCCGGAGCTTCTTACGGTTGTGAGTTCTCCGGTGACGGAGGAGGCGTTCGGTGGTGAGGAGAGGGGTGGGGGCGGAGGTCTTGGCTGATGAAGTAGGGTGGAGGCGGGAGGTGGTGAGGAGAGGGAGGAGGCGGCGGGAGGCGGGAGGTGGTGAGGAGAGGGAGGAGGAGGGCGGCGGGAGGCTTCGGTGGTGAGGACAGGAGTGGGGTGGAGGTCTTGGCTGATGATGGCATGTTTCTTGTATCTGTACAGAGAAGAGAAGGAGAAGAGAGGTGAAAGGGGGTAACAATTGTCTTGTTTTTCATTCAGCAAGTTCACAACTCTGAATGATTCAACACTGATTCATTAAGAGGTTTGCCATTAAGAGGCACAACCAAACACGTATACCTCTGTCCGAATAATAGGTCCACCTCTTAATGATTCATTAAGAGGGTTGCCAAACAGCCCCTTACTTTTGACTTGGTTAAACCCATCATCATCTTCATCACCAGGTCATCTTCATCACCATCATCTTCATCACTATCATCATCTTCATCACAAACCCACACCCCATCTCTGTCTCTCGTTCTTTTCCGGCGACGGAGATCAGAAGTGAAGATAGAGGAGAGAGACGACAAGAGAGAGAAGAGATCGGAGAAGATGGTGGAACGGAGGTAGCGCCGTCGCTCACGGCGGCGGCGGTGGAGGCACAGGCGGTGAAAAACAAGCACCAGACACGATTTCAGAATTCCAGATTTGTGACAAGAACCCTAAATCATCCCCTCCCTGGTAACCGATGTTCGTGATTTGACCCAGATCTAGGGTTTGGATGCACAAATCGTTGGTGGTTTAACCCAGATTAGGTGCGTTTTATAATTTTTTGATCAGGAGTGTGGATTTCACGAATGAGAATGTGAAATTGAGTGGATCTGGAACCTTTGCAATTCTACTTCCGAAGCATATTAACCACCAACAGCAGCTTCCGATTCATCAATTTCTTCAGAGAACAAAGAAAAAAAAAGGGAAATTCACAAGTATTCAAACACTCCGATAAATCATCAAATCTCTTCAGTTGTGTTCGGTTCCAAGGGGTCTAGTCGGTGATTAAATTAACCAAATCAACTTCAATAAGTTACCGAAATTCATAACAATTGTTGCTGTATTCAACTCACGCAATTGCCCTAGATCTGCGCAAGGTTTTCAAGAGGATTCTTGCATTGTAACAGAGGAATTCGTAATGTAAGATTCTTAAATCCTATTTATTGTATTAAATTTCAAATTTTACATCTGGGTAATTCTATTCTCCCATTAATAAGCCCAAATTATGAATCTTGAGTTTGAAGATGTTGAAATATGAGTGGTCTTCATAGTTGTTGTCAACTGTAAGCTTGGTGGTCGGTTTTTTCTCCAAGGGTGTCTGATTCCATTAAATCTCAAAATGAGGTGGTGGTGGGGGGTTGAAGGTGACGGTGGAGGTGGTGGTGGGTTGAAGGTGACGATGGAGGTGGTGGTGGTGGGTTGATGAAGATGATGATGGTGATGAAGATGATGCAGACGTTGGGCATGTTTGGCTTAACTTATTGCTGACTTTTCCAAAAGTCCTTTTGGCAAAAATAAGTCAGGTAATCCTGACTTTTGCCTTCAAAAAAGGACTTTTGCCCTTAAAATGGAAAGCCAAACACCTCTCAAAAGGACTTTTGCCCCTTCAAAAGTCCTTTTTTCTTCAAAATAAGGAACCCCAAACACCCACGTTATATACTGTTTTTTTAATTCTTAGTTTTAGGTTTTTAATTGTTCAAGGGTATTTTGGTCATTTAACATGGACTTAACTGAGAATTTTAACTGATGTTAGGGCTGGGGACCAACCGAGTGCATTTTTGACAACTTTTGGGACCACGCGTGTAATTAGTAAACCACTGGGACCAAGTCTGCAATTTTTGAAAACCACAGGGACCAACCAAGCATTTAACTCTATATGTTTTGTAAAATTACCGATATCGATTTTGGACCGCTTCAATTCATTGAAAAAAAAACCCTAGAAACAGAGAGGCATACCCGACTTAAAATCCGGTGATTTTGATCGTATCCTTGACCTCGGCCAGTCATTTGAAAGCTCAGCATTCTTCTTCAAAACATCATTTTCAAATTGCTTGAATTCGAGCTTTTCGGAATTCGATGGAACCGTAGTAGGATCGTTAGGTTTATTCAAACTAGAAGATTTCTTAGGAGTATACCTAACTGGAAAATTCGAACAACATCGAACTATAATCTTCGTCTTCCCCCTGATTAAAATCGACATGTTCACAAGCAACAAGTTATACGAATTCTCGGCAAACAACAAACTAATACAATGAACAATAATTCACCAGAACACTCGTGAATGAAGCTCAAATGCTTTGCAATATATGAATTTTCCCGCGGAAATCGCCATTTTCCTTGAAATCACTTTGGATGGACTTGAAGGAACAAAGCCCTAACTTGTGTTAGAGCATTCACATTCAATCCATCAAATTATGTGAGGAGGGATTTTTATATTATAAAGGGTATAAAAAGTGGTTGTGAGTAGAGGAGAGAGAAAATGTTACTGTTCATCTGTATATTTGGGGGGACACTGTTCACCCGTTATAATTTTTTAATATATTTTGAAAGTGGTTGTGAGTGGAAGTGAGAGAAAAATGTAATGATAATATTATTTAATTGAAAGGAAAGAGAAAAAATATTTGTTTTTAGTGGAAATATATTGATATAGGAGTTGTTTTTTAGTGGAATGTATGTATAATTTGATGGATTGAATGTGAATGCTCTTACGCTCCCCGTTTTCCCTTCCTAATTATTTTGTTTTACAAAACAGCCCATCTGGTATCAGGAGTTGGCAGTACACACCTCTCCGCATCTTTTGGTACAATTGTTTTTCTTTTCATTTTGGAAGTACTCATCCGATCAATTTGAGTTAAATGTCATTTTAGTTCATGTGGTTTGAATCATTTTTTCTGTTTAGTCAAAGGTTTTATTTTTTGTCTGTAAGTCCAAAAAGTTTTCATCGTTGCCATTTTAATCCACTGGGTTAACTTCATTTATTTTTTCTGTTAAAAAGGATAATTTGGTCATTTTATATGTAATTATGTTAACTAAAAGGGCAATTCGCCCATATAAACCAATTGAATTGTCCTTCTCATTAACAAAAATAATGGATGAAGTTAACCCAGTGAACTAAAATGACAACGGCGAAACCTTTTTGGACCCACGGGTGAAAAATAAAACCTTTGTACTAAACCTACAAAATGACCCAAACCACAGGGACTAAAATGGCATTTAACTCCATTTTTTTTCCATTTTACTGTGCATGTTATTTTTTTAACAGAAAATTTTGGATCACTGACGGATCACTGTAGTGTCATCGTGCCACCAGTGAAACCACCCGATCATATCCATAGAGTATCATCCTGACACCAGCGGAACCACCCGATCATATCCATCTCCACTAGACTATAATGCATATACACTAATTCAGAAGTAAACCCAATAAATCTGGAAAAAACCTCCTCTGTGAGGATCAAACTCAGGATCTAATGGTCTCCAAGCCTTATCTCACCTTCAAGATCCCATTAAACTATAATACCACGAGCACTTTGCATGTTATATTACTTAATTTAATTTAAATTTTTATTTTTATTACATTAAATTTACTGTAAAATAATACATAAATTTTCAATACATGTCTATATGGAGAGGTTTATTGAGAAATCACAAAAAGTGAGCAATCAAGGAACTATGGTTTTCAAATGTGAAAAACTAAATAAAATAATTATTTTACATGTGAAAAGTTCAAATTGTATAAAGTATATTAATTTATAACATGACTGGTGAATAATAAATTAACGTCAATGATTGAACGGCCGTTAGTTGATTATTACAAGGAAAGATGAACAATTTCTATTTTGTTTTCCTTTTATTCACTTCATGTATAGTTGTGAATTTTTTTAACTGATGAATAGTAAATTAACGTCAATGATTGAACGTCCGTTAGTTGATTATTACAAGGAAAGATGAACAATTTCTATTTTGTTTTCCTTTTATGCACTTCATGTATAGTAGTGAATTTTTTTAATGGTGTAGTTTTTTTAGTATTTTTATTACTTGATTTTTTATAGTTACAAATCAAACATATAACAATCAAATAAAATCGATATCGGTACCATATTCGGTTTTATGTCTTTCTACATATACTAACAAAACATGAATTGTATTTGTTTTTGTGGTTTTCTCTTGATTGTCCTTTTCGCTTATTTATTAATATGATATACGATCTTGTAATATTTTGAATATACTATCGCAATGTGCTTATTATTACCTATGATTTGATAAAAAGTTTTATTTGAAAAACTTAAAATAGTTGATATTTTATAGTCACAAACCGAACTTATACCAACCAAACAACATTGGTATCGGTACGGTATTCGCTTTTATGGTTTTTCTCGACGTGACGATATAAAATTCGTTGAAGACAGATTTGTATTCGCTATAAAGTATTTTTCGGTATCGTAAGTTGTATCGAGTGTCGGTCTCATACCGAATTATCGGTAATGTAACCTATGCCAACCGAACAACACTGGTATGGATATGTATATTCGTTTTTATGGTTTTCAATAGATATAAACACGTGTCAATTGCTATGTCGAGTGCCGGTATGGTGCTGATACTCTAATAAACCAACCCGATACTGATCGGAAATCCGCCGCAAAGCGCGAGCGAATCCCACTAGTTTACATTATTTTGTTCGGAGTTTTGCATATGCACATGTGTATTAGCTGTTATAATAAAAAATAAAAAACTCAATTTTTAAAAAGAAAAACACTATTTCTCCTTTATTTTAATTTTTTTTGTCTTTTATATTTTTATTATGAAAACGGCTTCTACATGTTTTTAGATGCAAAACCTTAAAAAATATTACATAACACTAAACTTTTTTGAGTTTTTCACATGTAAAACCTATGGTTTTCAGTTTCTCCACTTTTTGTAGTTCACCAATAAATTAACCTACACATATGTGTGTGTTAGTTTAGAAAAATAAATAAATCATTTGTTGTATGAAAGTTGGTGAATTTTCCACTGTGTGGAGAAAAAAAGTCCCATGATCAGGGGAACAGTATTCCATTTTGGAAAGCGAGAAACGAAAAGGAATTTGAAGGAAGGTTTATACCTTGAAATAAAACGGTGGAGGATATAAAAGCCAACACCTTCCTTTGGTTGAAAGCTAGATCAAAATTCAGAAATTTAAATTGGGAGAGATGGTTAAAGTTTAATGTTAGAGATGTAATAACGTAATGCCCAGTCTTTTTCTTCTGTTATGTCATTTTGTTTTTGTTCTTGGGTTTTATAGCCTTGCTTCCCCTGTTCTATAATCATAGAATCCTTTGTTGTTTATAAAAGTATTCCATCTCGGAAAAAGTTCTAAACTATGAGGGTGTGAGAATATTGTATTTTGGCATATTGTGTCTCTTGAACCTTAGAAGGAATAATACAATCAAATAAATACATAAAAGATGGAAACAAGATAAAAGGAAAGCTACAAGATAAGAGCATAGAACGAAGGGATTTGAAGAAATCACTGAGGGAATTAATCAATAAGTTGACTAAATCTTATACTCCCCTCAAGATGGAACACGTAGGTTGCTAATGTTCACCTTGTCTAGGAGAAATGATGCATGTTGAGTGCGATATGTTTTTATTAATATTTTAAGCCTAATTTACACATTAGTCAAGTTTTAAATTTATAAAACACGATATTTTACTAACACTAAACACACACATGGGTAAGTGCACCCATCGTGAGCGTAGTACAGCGTTGGTAAGATACCGAGGTCGTCCAAGGACACTAGAGCTTTTAGTACCGGTTTATCCTCGACGTCTAATCAAATCAAAATTTTAGAAAAAGTTTTAAACATGAAAAATAAAAAAACTAAAATGCTGAAAAATAAAAATAAAATAAATAGACAAGATGAATCACTTGGATCCGACTCGCCTTTAATGTAACCTTTGATGATTTCCGCACTTTGCACTTTTTAAGAGATTGTCTTAGTTATCGTAGTAGGCCCCTCTTTGAAGGTGACGTTACCCTTAACCCAGTGGTTTGAGTCAGCAAGGATACAATCCCAAAGGGTCGGAATATTGGAAGATAATTAATCAAATTATTAATGCGAAAAATGGTAGGCCCCTCTTTTGAAGGTGACGTTACCCTCGGCTAAGTGGTTTGAGTCAGCAGGGATACAATCTCAAGTAGCCGGTTTAATGTATTAATAGTAGTTTACATATGAGAGGATCAAGCCATTCGCACCCCCGCCATCCAATACCAATGGGTATTGAAGGAGGTCCTAGTAAGCTTGACCCAGGTTCTTGTAGGATCTATACACTGAACAAGGCAAGAACCTTACCAAACCATTCCCTTAACCCCCGACCAAGTAGCCAACATATCTCTATATAGACCGTAGAGATATGAATGGTGAAAATATTTTACTTTATATAGACAGTAAAGTAATGCCAAGACACCACGGACAAATGATAAGGAAGTTTCACCTTCAAGATAGGAAACTAGTTATTAAAGTCATTAATACAAAACCAAATAAAAAGTGCGAAAAGATTAAAAATCAAAAGTATTACATTAAAGACTTGTCTTCACCAAGTGATGTAAGAGACTTAGCCAAACATGGCCTTTGATTGACAAGAGCTCTTACGATCAATCTTGGATCCCGAGACTACTACACATACTCTAAGGTGGATGATGGATGATGGTGGTGGATGTGGGTGTTGTAGTGGTGGTGGAGTTGTGGCAAAGTGGGAGAGGGGTGGTTTGCCAAGGGATACCTTTCAAGTGAACCAAGCACCTCTATTTATAGCCTGAACAGAAGCCCGGCCACGGCACCGTGTCCGCTGGACACGCCCCCGTGGCCATCCTCTTTCTCTTCCTTCACTAATTGCCTTTGTCTGCATTAGGCTCCACACGGCCCCGTGTGCAGAAGCGTATCTGTACTACCAAGATTTGCTAGATTTTACGAATCTTAGCATTGACCATGCCCCGTGCTCAGTGGGCACGCCCCCGTGGTGGGCAGTAGAAGCTTCTACAGCTTTGTCTTTTCTGCAGACATCTGACCACGCCCCCGTGCTCAGTGGCCACGGGGCCGTGGTCAGCCTTCTGTTTCTTGTTCTTGCTTGGGAAGATGTTGTCGAGGGGTCGGGCATGCTACGTTTATTCCTTTTCTTTGTATTTATGTTAGTTTTTGCTGCATATTTGTTCCTTTTGTTCATTTAAGCTCATTTGGTCCTGAAAATACAAAAGAAAGACAAAAGCACACTTTTTCCAACATTAGTACTAAAATAGGGTTAGTTTTTGTCTCATTTGATGTAATTTATATGTTGCATTTTGCACACATCAAGAAAGCACAGTTCTTACGTGCCCAACCCCTTCGTGAATAAGTTTGGGAGTTGTAGCTCTGTATTAATTTGCATGGGTTGGATTTGTTTCAACTCAACTCTTTCACGGAAGAAGTCAGGGTCTATTTCAATGTGCTTGGTGCACTTGTGGAAGACCTGGTTGTTAGCAATGTGATCAGCAGCCTGGTTATTATAGAAAAGATTAGTCGGTCTGTGTTGTATAATACCCAATTCGTTTAAGAGCCAGCGCATCCAAATAATCTCACTTACCGTAGTGGCCATGGCCTGATATTCTGCTTTAGCGGAAGAACGTGATACTAGGGATTGTTTTTTTGCTTTTCCACGAGATGGAAGCACCACCTAGAAGTAACAGGTAACCAGTTCTCGATCACCTTATGAGAGAGCAACCAAACTAATCTGAATCAGAGTATACAACCAAATGTGTTCCTCCTTCTTGTGGTAAAATGATACCTTGACCATGTGTTGCTTTAAGATATCGTAAGACCCTGTTGATAGAAACCAGATGGTTTCACTAGTGCCAGCAGCAAACTGACTGGGGGTATTGACCGTGTAGGCTATGTCTAGTCTAGTAGCCCGCAAATAAAGTAACTACCTAATTAGATGTCGGTAGTGATTGGCAACTACCATGGGCTCTTTGTCGTCCATGCTGAGTTTTAGATTTTGTTCGATAGGAAATGCACTTGGACGCCATCCCTCCATTCCACTGTCTTCCAGGATGTCAATAGTGTAATTTCTCAGACTTAGGAACAACCCGTCAAAAGTTCAACCTACTTCCTTCAGTTTGCATAAAGCCTTTAGCCATGAGTCTCGCTTTGTACCTTTTTAGGTTTCCATTTGGCATGTATTTGATTTTGTAGACCCATTTCGTGTTTTCCTTCAAGAAGTGTCTCGAGAGTCCATGTTTCATTCTCTACAAGAGCTTGAATTTCTTTCTTCGGTGCTTCAACCCATTTGGATCCTACATGGCTTATTTAAAATGTTTAGTGTGATGGCCACCAAGAAAGTTTAGTTTGATTGAAAAAACTTATCATAAGAAATCTAATTGGTGACCAGGTGTACCGTTGAGGCAATAGTGAGTGCATGGTGATGTGTGCAAAATGCAACATATAAATTACATCAAATGTGGCATAAAACTAACCCTTTTTTAGTACTAATGTTGGAAAAAAGTATGTTTTTGTCTTCCTTTTGTATTTTCAGGATTAAATGAGCTCAAATGAACAAAAGAAGCAAAAAGGCAGCTAAATCTAACATAAATACAAGAAAAGGAATAAACGTGGCATGTCCGACCCCCCGACAGCATCTTCCCAAGCAAAAACAAGAAAACAGAAGGCTGAACACGCCCCGTGCTCAATGACCACGGGGGCGTGCCCAAGTGTCTACAGAAAAGACAAAGTTGTAGAAGCTTCTATCACCCACCACGGGGGCGTGCCCAGCGGACACGAGGCCGTGGTCAACTCTAAGATTCGCAGAATCTGGGGAAATCTTGATAGTACAGATACGCTTCTGCACACGGGGTCGTGCCCAGCGGACACGGGGGCGTGGTTAACTAATGCAGACAAACTGCAATTAATGAAGACAGAGAAGAAGGGTGGACACAGGGCCGTGCCCAATGGACACGGGGCCGTGCCCGAGCTGCTGTTCAGGCTATAAATAGGGGTGCTTGGCTCATTTGCAAACCATCCCTTGGCACACCACCTCTCTCTCACTTCACCCACCCTCCACTACCATCACAACACCATCATCCACCACCATCATCTATCATCCATCATAGAGTGTGTGAGTCGTCTCGGGATCCAAGATTGATCGTAAGAGTTCTTGACAATCAAAGGCCATGTTTGCTTAAGTCCCTTACATCACTTGGTGAAGACAAGTGTTTAGTGTAATACTTTTTATTTTTAATCTTTTCGCACTTTTTATTTGGTTATGTATTAATGACTTTAATAACTAGTTTCTTATGTTGAAGGTGATTCTTCCTTATCGTTTGTCCGTGGTGTCTTGGCATTATTTTACTGTCTATATAAAATAAAAGATTTTCACCATTCATATCTCCACGGTCTATATGGAGGTATGTTGGCAACCTAGTCAGCGGTTAAGGGAACGGTTTGGTAAGAGTCTTGCCTTGTTCAGTGTATAGATCTTGCAAGGACCTGGGTCAAATTTAGTAGGACCTCCTTCAATACCCAACGGTATTGGATGGCGGGGGGTCCAAACTCTTTGATCCCCTCATATGTAAGCTACTATTAAAACTTTAACCCGGCTACTTAGAACTGTATCCCTGCTGACTCAGACTACTTAGCCGAGGGTAACGTCACCTTCAAAAGAGGGGCCTACCACATTATGCATTAATAACTTAATTAATTATCTTTCAATAATCTGACCCTTTAGGATTGTATCCTTGCTGACTCAAACTACTGGGTTGAGGGTAGCGTCACCTTCAAAAGAGGGGCCTACTACAATAACTAAGATAATCTCTTAAAAAGTGCAAAAGTTCGGAAATAATCAAAGGTTACACTACACACGAGTCGGATCCAAGTGATTCATCTTGTCTATCTGTTTTTACTTCTATTTTATTTTTCAGCATTTTAGTTAGCTTTATTTTTCTTGTTTAAAACCTTTTTTCCAAATTTTTGATTTGATTAGACGTTGAGGATAAACCGGTACTAAAAGCTCTTGTGTCCTTGGACGACCTCGGTATCTTACCAACACTATACTACGCTCACGATGGGTGCACTTGCCCATATGTGTGTTTAGTGTTAGTAAATATCGTGTTTTATAAATTTAAAACTTGACTAAAAAGTGTAAAAGGGCTTAAAATATACATTAAAAACCTACGACACTTCACACGCATGAAGATTTTGGCGCCGTTGCCGGGGACACAAGGATTTTAAGAAAGCTTAAAATCGACGGCCTAATCAGTTTTTCAAAACCTTTTCAAAACGCGCGCACATTTTTTTGCATTTTAGTTTAGTTTTGCATTTACAGTAGATTGAACACGGGCCGTGCTCACTGAACACGGGTCGTCCTGCATATTTTTCATAAAAACACCCAGATACAGAGCCTGAACACGGGGACGTGTCCACTGAACACGCCCCGTGCTCAACGAAACCAGTAACTTTAATTCAAATGCCCAGATACAGATTCTGCACACGGGGCCGTGTCCAGCCTCTGTTTCCGTCTTTATTTTTGTTTTCTGGTCTCGAGACTCTATTGTGGTCTGCTGAGTGATTCTTATGGATCAATACTCAGGAGGCTACAACTACACCTATGAGGAGGATGATTATAGGGAAAACTATTGCACCAATTGTGGTAACACTCACTCGGTACAATATTGTGACTTATTTCAACCATCCACTTCATATACCTACTATGAGGAGCCCAGGTACGAGCCATCAACTTCATACACACCCTATGAAGACCAAAGGTATGAACCTTCTCCCTCATACTCATATTTTGATGAACCAAGGTATGAACCTTCATACTCATACTTTGAAGAACCAAGATATAAGCCACCACCTTCGTATGCTTATTATGAGGAACCATGGCATGAACAACCCACCTCTTATGAGTATTATGAAGAACAAAATTACGACCCTTATCCATCATATACTTACAATGAAGGACAATGGTGTGAACCATCTACTTCATATGGGTCTTATGAGGAACAAAGGATCGAACATCCGGATTCAAGCTTTGAAAATCCCGATCCTTACTCTATCACCAAAGTGACCGATAGGATATTAGAACACCTTAAAACTATCGAGCGTTACATAAAGGAATCTCGCGCAAGGGAAGAGGAGTCCCGCGCAAGAGAGGAATTAAATAAAGAAGAGATAGTTGAAAGTGTAAAAATGGAAGAACAAATAAGTAAAAAACCAACACATGAGTTAAACAACGAAAAAGGTGAGTCCGACAACGTTAAAATTCAAAAAGAGTCTAATTTTGAAGAAATTAATCTCTTGTCACCTTCCTTTGAAAATCATTGTTTAGTACCCAGTCATGCTAAGTTTTTAAAAGAGTTAAACACTAACACTAAAATTGACGAAACGGTAAGCATTAAGTTAACAAATGATCAAACCTCGCTAATAAAAGAAGACCCATTTGAAATCAACATTACACCGGTTCCATGTTTTTTTCAAAATTCATTTATTAGTAATGTCACAATTGATAAAGATCTTTGCGTTAACATAATGCCCAACTACATTTTCGAAAAATTAAGTATTAGTGATTTTTCTCCACTTCAAATATCCATTTTTCTATCCAATCGGAAAGTAATAAAATCAATCGGTATAGTTGAGGATGTCTTGGTTCAAACAAATCAAATGGTAATCCCAACCAACTTTGTCATCCTCGATGACGCTCCTCTAGTATTGGGACGACCTTTTGTAAAAACCCACGAAGCTTTGAAAAACCGGAAGTACAACAATCTATCTATTCAATTAGGGGCATTTACAAAGAGTGTCGATCTTGAACGATTAATGAAATATCCATTCGGCAATAATGACCCCCTAATTGAAGATGAACCACCCGATACAAGTGAAAAGATTGGCCACTTTGTTGAACAAGAGGCCGCCATAGAACAAACTTTCAAAGTTCTTGATCAAAATGAACAACCAAATAAGGAGTCTCCTAAAGACCCACCACTTGAGCTCAAAGAACTTCCGAAAGGTTTGGAATATGCTTTTCTAGACAAAGATGGTAAATCACCTGTAATTATTTCGTCTAAACTAGGTAGTTTAGAAAAAGAGAAATTAATTAAACTTTTGAAAAAAACACAAAATGCGATCGCTTGGAAGCTGGTAGATATTAAAGGAATAAGTCCTTCCATGTGCACACACAAAATTTTAATGAACGATGACTACAAATCGGTAATACAACCACAACGTCGAGTAAATCCAAATGTTCAAGAAGTGGTTAAAAACGAAGTCATCAAACTACTTGACGCCGGACTTATTTATCCTATCTCCGATAGTCCTTGGGTAAGTCCCGTCCAAGTAGTTCCAAAGAAAGGAGGTATGACGGTAATAACTAACGAAAAGAATGAATTAATACCAACGAGAACCATCACAGGATGGAGAGTATGTATAGATTATAGACGATTAAATGAAGCAACAAGGAAAGATCACTTTCCTTTGCCCTTCATTGATCAAATGTTAGAAAGATTATCCGGTCATAAATTTTATTGTTTCTTGGATGGTTTTTCAGGTTACTTTCAAATCCCGATAGCACCCGAAGACCAAGAAAAGACAACCTTCACATGTCCCTATGGAACTTTTGCTTATCGACGCATGCCATTCGGTCTATGTAATGCCCCCTGCAACCTTCCAACGTTGCATGGTAGCCATCTTCCATGACATGATAGAAAAGACAATGGAAGTCTTCATGGACGACTTTTCTATCTTTGGGGATTCATACGACCAATGCCTCGATAACCTTGAACGAATGCTATCCCAATGTGAGGAAACTAACCTCACCCTTAACTGGGAAAAATGCCATTTCATGGTAATGGAGGGAATAGTGCTCGGTCACAAAATCTCAGGCGAAGGAATGGAGGTTGATCGAGCCAAAATAGACACTATTTCTCGATTACCACCCCCATCTTCCGTTAGAGCTATCAGAAGTTTCTTAGGGCATGCCGGATTTTATAGGTGGTTTATCAAAGACTTTTAAAAAATCTCAAGGCCTCTAACAAAATTACTTGAAAAAGATGCCCCTTTCATCTTTGACAATGATTGCAATCAAGCATTCCTAACCCTAAAGGAAATGCTAGTCAATGCACCTATCATGATAGCGCCTGATTGGAAATTTCCTTTCGAAATCATGTGTGATGCAAGTGACTTTGCAGTTGGAGCTGTCTTGGGACAAAGAAAAGAGAAGCACTTTCACCCAATTTATTATGCTAGTAAAACACTTAACGATGCACAAGAAAATTACACAACAACTGAAAAAGAATTACTAGCTGTGGTATTTGCTTTTGATAAATTTCGTTCTTATCTTGTTCTTTCTAAAACAATAGTCTATACAGATCATGCAGCCATTCGATATCTCTTCAAGAAGCAGGATGCTAAACCACGTTTGATTCGGTGGATTCTACTCCTCCAAGAATTTGATATTGAAATCAAAGATAAAAGAGGAGCAGAAAACACAGCAGCAGATCATCTTTCACGCTTAGAAGACCCAGCTTTGGAGGCAACCAGGGACGAACAAATCAACGAAAAATTTCCAACGGAGTCCCTAGAAATGGTGGAATACAGAGAAGAGCCATGGTACGCCGACTATGCTAACTACCTAGCTAGCGGTATAGTCGCGAAAGGTTGGCCACATCATCAAAGAAAGAAATTCTTTGCTGATGTAAAACACTATTTTTGGGAAGATCCTTATCTTTTTAAAATATGTGCCGACCAACTCATCCGACGATGCGTACATGGTCGCGAAGCACGAAGAATTCTCCGCCATTGTCATGAAGGTCCATACGGAGGACATCATGGCGCCGCTAGTACCGCACGAAAGGTATTTGATTCAGGATTTTATTGGCCGACCATTTACAAAGACGCCCAAAGTCTTGTCAAGACATGTGACGCTTGCCAAAAAACAGGTAATATTTCTTCCAAAAACGAAATGCCGTAAAATGGCATTCTTGTTTGTAAAATTTTTGATGTGTGGGGACTCGACTTTATGGGACCTTTCCCACCGTCAAAAGGAAACAAATATATACTTGTGGCAGTAGATTACTTGTCTAAATGGGCCGAGGCCGAGGCACTTCCAACAAATGATGGAAGAGTCGTGGTAAGATTTCTGAAAAAAATATTCTCTCGTTTTGGAACACCTAAAGCATTAATAAGTGATAGAGGTACCCATTTTTGTAATCATCAACTTGAAATTTTTTTAACAAGATATGGGGTCTATCACCGGGTCTCAACAGCATATCACCCTCAAACAAACGGACAAGCCGAGGTGACTAATAGAGGTTTAAAAAGAATACTTGAAAAAACCGTAGGGTTAAATAAAAAGGAATGGGCCGATAAATTAGATGATGCTTTATGGGCTTTCGAACTGCTTATAAAACAACAATAGGTACAACCCCATATAAGCTCGTCTATGGAAAAAGTTGTCATTTACCAGTAGAAATAGCTCACAAGGCCTACTGGGCAATTAAAAATGTAAACCTTGACTTAGAATTTGCCGGTAAAAATCGATTTTGTCAATTAAATGAATTAGACGAATTAAGGAATTATGCATACTCAAACTCTGAAATTTATAAGGAAAGAATGAAAATTTTGCACGACAAACAAATAAAACCAAATGAATTTCGAGTAGGAGATCAAGTTCTATTGTTTAATTCACGACTTCGATTGTTTCCTGGAAAATTAAAGTCTAGGTGGTCAGGACCTTTTTCCATCACCCATATTTTCCCACACGGTGCAGTAGAAATTAAATCTCGGAATGGCATTCCATTCAAAGTCAATGGCCAACGGCTGAAGCTCTATCAAGGATTCATTGAGGATGAGGAGGAAGAAATCTCGCTTCAAACGGTCGAAGAATAAAAGCATCAACATCATACCTGGAAGGTTACGAACAAACGGGTTGACTTCTAAATCGGTAAGTCTTCTAACCTATTTTTTGGGAAACAAGGGCACTCACACGAGCACAAAAAAAAAATTCAAAATCACCCGGCACGGGGCCATGTCCGCGCAACTGTCGGGATAAAACCCCTTTTCAACACAGTTTCTTCATTTCCACACGCCCCGTTTCCCCAAAAACGCTCTGGTTCAGGCGATTTTTCTGCAAGATTTCGACGTCTCCTCTACTTCTAACAACATCAAGGTATGATTCTATCATCATTAGTAGTTAGATTAAGCATTTGCATGTAGTTAAAACATCAAAAATTTGGGGAAAAATCTAGGGTTCTTGAACTTCATCCGGATCGAACCTCAAATTTTTGCATAAATCTGTTAGCATTAGTTTAGATTCATGTTATAGGAAGTGAATTCACTTGTATTGTTCATAGATTTGCCCGATTTCTCACAAAAACCCCAAACCCTTGTTTTTTTACCGAAAAAGATAAAATCGAAAGGGGAAATGGTTTGTTTTGGGAAAAACGGCGCTTGGGGTTTCATTTTCGGGGAAAACCGCACCTATTGGACCAAAAATTTTCAAGTTTTTGGGACTGGGTCGAAAAATGTGATTTTTGGTAAACAGACACCTGGACACGGGGTCGTGCTCGCTGAGTACGGGGGCGTGTCCAGCTATTTTCTAACCAACATGGGGCGTGTCCGCTGAACACGGGGTCGTGTTCAGCCGATTGTTTTCAGTTTTCTCTGAAAATTTAAATTTTTTATGCTAATTGTTTGGTGTTTCCTTTCAGATGTCGAAGAAATTCACACGGTTCAATGCAAATGAGTTGGATGCTAAGGCAAGATACGATGTGCTTCGAACCAGACCAGAAGAATACCCAAGACAAGTATGCATGGATCTTTTAGTTATGGTGAACCAGCTTGACCGGTTTAACAACCTAGTCACCGGCCCACTAAGAGCCGCCCTAACCACTCGACTTCGCTCAGTCCATGAGTATAATCTGGAATTCTATAGCACATTCGTGTTCAATTCAAGATCCAACCCATTTGATAATGATGGGGTAGAATTCAGATGTGGAGGGAATACGTACTCTATCTCGATGGCACAGTTTGGGTCGATAGTTGGGTTGTATGCGGAGGAAGATGCGGGTAATGAAGAGAACACCGGAGGGTTACGTGAACTCTCAGAAAACGAACTCCAAGCCGCTTGGGCTCAAATAGGAGATGGAATTTACAACCCAAGTAGCACTAAGAGCACTAAGTTGAGGGACCCTATTTACCGTTACATCCATAGGGTCCTCACTTACTCTCTTAGCCAAAGGCACGATAGCAGTGGCGTTGTTGGGTTGAGAGATCTGGTGTTCCTTCATTGCATTCACACCCGCAGAAACCTTGATGTTCCATACCTCCTGCTCCGAAACATGCATTGGAACCGGCTTGCTACTCCACCAACCCCTATCTTCTTCGGGGGGTGGATATACCGTCTCTTCAAGCATTTTGTGAACATGCCCAGATCTTTCAAAAAGAGCCCATGGTCGGGAAGAGTGGACATACACATCTGCCGTTCCATGAATTTGATTTAGGAAGCCGAAGACGGGACGGTTAGCTTCCAAAGAGTCTAGGGACATGCATGGAACCCGCAAGAGGAACTCGTCCTCCATGCACCACACTTCCAACACCCTCCTCAACACCAATACCAACCCCACGGTGATCCGGGCCAATCCTCCTCACAAGGAGGCGGTTTTCCTAATTTTCAAAGTTTACATAATTTAATGCAGGAAAACCTCATGTGCACCAGGAACACCTACAACCTAGCCAGCAACACGTACAACCGGGTCGGAGCAATAGAGAGAAATATATCCGACATACAGGATGATATTGGGAACATCCGGGAGTACATGGCGGGGCACGAATGAGATGGTGGTGACGATGATGATGAGGACGAGGACATGGACTAGGCGGGAGGAGCGGAGTTAGGAGCAGCTGGTTGGTGATCCCACAGGTTAACCCTCTTTTCTTATGAACAATTTCCGGCCTGCGTGCCATGTGGTGAACAATTTACTTTCCTTTAACTCTTTTTACTTTCTGCATTATTTTTCTTTTTAACTTTGTGACGTGAATGTTTGAACGATGGTAATTTAGGATGCTTGTTATGGTTTGGTGTAGTGTTTATTGATGAAACAGGTACAAACGAGGCTTAGAGTACTAAACATTAGTACTACTAAAGCCATGACAGGAAAACCGAAGCCAGAAACCTGTTTTCACCATTTACAGACTGTCTACACGGGGTCGTGTCCACCCGACACGCCCCCGTGCCCACTACCCCAGACCTGCTGTTTGTTTTTTTTTGCAGATTTTAACTAGACACGGGGTCGTGTCCAGCTGACACGCCCCCGTGTCCACCTTCTGTAAGTTTTCGTTACTGGCACTCTGAACACGGGGTGTTAGGATCGGAGGCTCTCGTAATTGTGTTTGTTTGTATAATTTGGACAAATCAAACAGAAATGAACAGAAATTTAAGTGCAGCGGAAATGAACAACAAACTTAGTAATCACAATCATGGAGAGAAATGGATTTGATAAACACATGAATTGCATCAGTCAAAAGATTACAAAGTAAATCAAATGATTACAACCATGCTTACAAACTAAACTCCCCCTCAGCCTGATACTCCAAGGTTGGATTGCTCAAGATGATAGGATTGAATTGAGGAGAAGAACTCACTCAAAACGAATCAAATGTAACAGTAAAGAGTACTGCTCCATTTATAGACAATCCAAACCACTGAGGCATCTCAGCTGACGTCACCATGAAAGCGACGTCTAACAGCCTAACAACCTGTATCTACTGTTCTTATACAAACACTGCTAAACCTAACCACTGACTAAACACAAAACAGATGACATACTAAACTGCTGCTTTCTCTTTACATCAGTGCTTTCATCAAGGTTGATCAGTCCTTGGTTGGGCAGTGCTTTGTCATCAGTAGATTATACCAGCAGTGTTTTCTTCTTAGTAGATTTCTGGTTTCATCGGCAGTTAGAAGAACAGCAGCAGTTGTATCCGGCAGTAGATGTAAGACCATCAGATGTTATAATCACTTTCAAGGGAGAAGACTTAGTGTAAACTGCTGCTTATTTTGAATCCACAGTTGTGAACCGGTTTTGGCTTTCATTATCTGTTCCTCTGGTGGGGTTCAATCCCAACAATCTCCCCCTGGAACAGATAATGCCAAAACCCTTCATTATTCTGGATTTTTATTTCTCATCAGTAGTTCCCTTGCTTGTCTTTTAAATTCTTCTTCAAATTCTTTGGAACTTAGATCATCCTCATCCCTGCACAGTGAAAGTTCAAGGAGATTCTGCAAATCTTCAACACTAAGGCCTAGTGCTTCTTTCCTTGATATGTACTTCACTTCGCCATTGGATCTGACCAGGGTCAATACGTGGGTCTTTTGATCAGAGAGCCACTTTAGTACTTTTGAACCCAATGGGTTTCTTGGGAGAGGTTTATTTCCGGATGAGTTTGGAGATTTTGGCCTTGAGAAAAATTGTAAAGCAGTATCCTGAACTACAGACATTTGTTTAAAAGCCTCTTCTATGACTTTATTTGCTGCAGCTATGTCTTCTGCAGCTTCTTGTTCAATCAGCTCTTGTCTTTTTCTTTGTTCAATTTCAGTTTCTGTGATATCTGCTGCAGGTTTGGTTAATACCTCTTTGAAAAGGTTTTGAAGGCTCACTGAACTATCTTCTTTTAGAACCATTTTCTTGATGGCTTCTGTGAAGTACTCAGCTTCCTTTTCTTTTTCTTCTTCACTGGTCAGCAGTTCCCTCTTTTCTTTTCTCAACATTGTGACAGAGGTTTCTGCTGCGTTGATCAGTGTTTCAAACGTCTTGATCTGCCCCTTTAGCTTTTTGTAGTCAGACTTTTTAGGAGTGTCAGTGTAACACCCCAACCCGGAAGGGCTGACGTGTCACAATAACAGTGATATCATAAACAAAAGTCATAATTCCATTTATTTATTTGACAAGGATACAACAACTGAACTTAAATTTAATATACAAACGGACACATCGACTTGATTTCTAACATCTTTGGATTTATTCCTAGGCTTTATTCTTCTCTCTTTTACCCGCCCAAAGTAACCTGCGTACCTGTAAATACAAAATTTATACGGAATGAGCCGAGTGCTCAGTACGGAATTATAGGCTCAAAGAACAAATAACGCTTTATATGCAATGTTATTCGGAGGAAACTTATTTCGAAAATGATATGATGCAAGAACATAATTTCATAATTATATTTTACGGATGTACCCATGAGCAAACTGAAAACGTGACAATACACAGGTAGCTACTCCTGCATACTTATCACACGAGATGGCCAGTTGGCATACCTGCTATCCACCTCATTAACTTAAATTCTAGGATCGATCCATACGCCTCCTAGTAGCTTTGTACCACACTTGTACCTAGGGACGCCGTGAACTAATCTCTCCGTCACAGATGGAGCACATGCTGTTGATGCCGCAACAACATGCTCGTGGGACACTCCACGAGAAGCGATACTCAGGGTATCAGAGTACAAATGGTCTTATTCACATAACTTATAAAACTTATTTTCATAACAGAACGGAACATATATTGGAACATGCGATAATGAGTACAACTAACATAATATTATCGCATGACATGAAAGCTTAAATCAAATGATTAGAATAGAATTCGAACGGACTGTCAAATGAATCGATACTCAAAGACGTGAAGAGTTTTAAAAATATATAGTAATTTAGTGGGTTATAACAATTTGAATATGAAGCAATAAGGAGTGGGGTAAGGATCCGTACCTTAATAATTCCAAAGTGAAGCTACCTTGTGCTAATATTTTAGATTTATACGGGCAGAGTTTAGACTACTGATTAGTCTTTTAACCTGATTTAAATAACATGCACACAAACTAGGTTAGTAACTTAATACAGCATTTACGATAACTCACGAGATCAAATTCTCACAACGAACGACAAAGTGCGATACTTCATCCATCGAATTAACGATGATCCGTCAAATTAATGACGAACGACAAAGTACAATACTTTATCCATCGAATTAACGATGATCCGTCAAATTAATGACGAACGACAAAGTATAACCCTAATGTGGGCGGCACTTAAACATCCATTGGATATATTGATCGACCGGACAATGAATCGTAATAGCGATCGAGTTATTACCCTGTTCTGCAGCACCCTGCTATACTTAATTAGTGTTTCGTGTGTGTTTTGAGAGTAATCGGACGATAACTCAGCGAAATTTTGGAGTTTGATCGTCGTTTTTGTGCCCAGAATCAAGTCCCAACATCCTCTATTTATAGTCGAATTTTGACCCTTAGGCGGCCCGCGTGAGTTTTAAGCTAACTTGAGGCGGCCCGCGAGAGAACTTATTTTATGTATAGGGTTGCCACGTGTGGGACTAGGCTAGCTGAGTCGACGAAATCATTAAATTCAACTTCGTCCGCAAGTTATTAAGAAAATCGTTAAGTAGGGAATACCCCCCCTGAGTTTTAGGGGCCCTAATCCTGATTCTGAAAATTCTGAAAATTCTAGGGTTTGTACAGAATTACTTGGGTGTTTTAATTAGGGTTTCCTAGTGGGTAATTTATAATTAAAATAATAGTTTTGGTTGATATAAGAAAGATAGATCATAATATAAATATATATTATTATTATTCTTTTATTTTCTATTATAATGATTTTTAAATTTAGGGTTATTACAACTATTACCCCCTTAAAAGAAATTTCGTCCTCGAAATTTTTCAAACATATCGCATAAGTAACAGAAATGAAACGTTCATAGCAGAGTTACTAACTTATATAACCAGAATCTCCTAACCACACATGTGTATCTGAAATTCATAACTAAGGTCATGACTATACTTGTCAATTTCCTTATATATGTGCCCTAATGGTCCTTCTATAACGTATCTTAATAAAATATCTTACCGTACGAAAAGTCAATAGAGACATACAGATACTTAGAGTGACTATTGGTACTGATATTTCCTACATAGATATGCTTAGTCATAGCTAAGATATATTCACATAAGGTAAAGCATAAATGACCGTAAACAGAAACAATTGAACATATATCAAAGAACAAGATTTACCGTTACTCGACTAAAATTCTATTACTAGAATAGATTAGGGTATAGAGAGCGAATAGATTCTTCAGATTCCCATGTTGCTTCGTGTTCAGAGTGATTTTTCCAAAGGACTTTAACAAACGGAATTACTTTCCTACGCAAAACCTTTTCTTGTCGATCTAAGATGGCTTCTGGTTCCTCTTCGTAGGACAAATCCTCATGAATTGTAAGTAACGGATAACTAATGACATGAAGTGGATGATAATTATATCCTTTTAACGAGGAGACATGAAAAACGTTATGAACGTGAGAAAGTTGAGGCGGTAAAGCCAGTCGAAATGACACTTCTCCAATTCTTTCAAGGATTTCAAACGGACCGATGAAACGGGGACTAAGCTTCCCTTTAATTCCAAATCTACGAACGCCACGCCAAGGTGATACCTTTAAGAAAACGTGGTCGCCAATTTTAAATTCGAGTGGTCGTCTATCTTGATTTGCATAGCTCTTTTGTCTGCTCTAAGCTTCTTTTAGTTTTTCTCGTGCCATAGTGACTTTTTCATTTGTAATCTGAACTAGTTCTGGCCCTTCAATAATCTTTTCTCCAACTTCATCCCAGCAGATCGGTGCGCGACATTTCCGACCGTACAAAAGCTCAAAAGGTGCCATGCCAATACTTGCTTGCCAACTATTGTTGTAAGCGAACTCAACAAGGCATAGATATTCATCCCAGTTTCCAGACCATTCAAGTGCACATGCTCGGAGCATGTCTTCCAAGGTCTGAATCGTACGTTCTGACTGCCCATCTGTTTGTGGATGGAAAGCCGTACTAAACTTCAGTCGTGTACCCCAAGCTGCCTGAAAACCTTTCCAAAATCGTGAGGTGAAACGTGGGTCTCTATCGGAAACAATGGAAGATGGTGTGCCATGAAGTTTAATAATTTCTTGAAGAAATATTTCGGATAACTTATTAACCGAAAATCCTTGCTGAATTGGTAGAAAATGTGCTGACTTTGACAATCTATCGACAACAACCCATATAACATCATTCTTCTTGAATGTCTTAGGCAAACCGGTAACAAAATCCATTGTGATCTCATCCCACTTCCATATGGGAATATCCAATGGCTGCAACAGACCGCTTGCTCGTTTGTGTTCAATTTTCACTTGTTGGCAAGTGAGGCATTTACTTACGTATCGAGCAACGTCTTCCTTCATGCCATTCAACCAGAAATTCTGTCTTAAATCTCTATACATCTTGGTAGATCCTGGGTGAATTGAAAATGGTGAGCTGTGAGCTTCGGCTAACAATGACTCACGAAGGCTGGAGTCATCGGGTACACAAAGTCTCTTACCGCACCAAATCACCCCATGTTGGTCTATACTAAATTCAGATTGCTTACCCACCTCAAGATTTTGCACAATTGCCCAAAGTTCTCTATCCTGCTTTTGTGCATCTTTGATCCGTGATATGAGGTCGGGTTCAATCTGCATTCTAGCTAGATATCCATCAGATTTACTAACCTGAAGCCAAATGTTCATCCTTTCAAGATCCCTCCTAATACGAGGCTGAATTTGTAAGCAAGATATAGTCCCGGAATTCTTTCGGCTCAATGCGTCAGCTACAACATTGGCTTTACCTGGATGGTATTGAATATTTACGTCGTAATCTTTTAAAAGTTCCAACCACCTTCTTTGCCTCATATTTAGCTCCTTCTGCGTAAATATGTACTTGAGGCTCTTGTGGTCGGTAAAGATGTCACAACTCTCACCATACAGATAGTGTCGCCAAATCTTAAGTGCAAAGACTACTGCGGCTAGTTCTAAATCATGTGTAGGGTAGTTAACTTCATAAGGCTTCAACTGACGGGAGGCATAAGCGATAACCTTCCCATGTTGCATTAGCACACAACCTAATCCTTTCTTTGAGGCATCACTGTAGACTTGGTAACCTCCTGATCCAGAAGGGAGAGCGAGTATCGGAGAGGATACAAGTCGTTTCTTCAATTCTTCAAAGCTTTTCTCTTGTTCCTCATTCCATGAGTATTTCACCCCTTTCCTTAGGAGTTTTGTGAGTGGTAAAGCAATTACCGAGAATCTTTCAACAAATCTTCGGTAATAGCCAGCAAGACCCAAGAAACTTCGTATTTCGGTAACAGAAGTAGGTTTTGGCCATTTTGTAATAGCTTCAACCTTTGTTGGGTCTACCATAATTCCCTCGGCTGATATGACATGACCTAGAAATGCCACTTGGCTAAGCCAAAAGTCACATTTGGAAAACTTAGCGTACAACTTCTCACGCCGCAAGGTTTCAAGTACTGCATGTAGATGTGCTTCATGCTCTTCACGACTCTTGGAATATACCAGAATGTCATCGATAAAAACAATTACGAATTTGTCTAGGAATTTGTGAAATACGCGATTCATCAAATCCATGAAGACTGCGGGTGCATTAGTTAGCCCAAAGGGCATAACCAAAAATTCGTAATGACCATATCGAGTACGAAAGGCTGTCTTGGGAACATCATCATTCTTGATCTTTAGCTGATGATACCCGGACCTCAGGTCGATTTTTGAGAAGAACTGAGCCCCTTGAAGTTGATCAAAGAGATCATCAATGCGAGGCAGAGGATACTGATTACGAATAGTAATCTTATTCAGCTCTCGGTAGTCAATACATAAACGCATACTACCGTCTTTCTTCTTCACAAATAAGACCGGAGCACCCCAAGGTGAAACACTGGGTCTTATGAATCCTAGATCTAACAATTCTTGCAATTGTTCCTTCAACTCCTTCAGTTCCATCGGGCCATACGGTATGGAGCTTTAGAAATAGGTTCGGCACCAGGGATCAAGTCGATGGTGAATTCTACCTGACGGTCAGGTGGTAATCCCGGTAGTTCATCCGGAAATACATCAGGATATTCACGAACAACGGAATGGCTATCGATACTCTTAACACTAGCAGAAGTATCCTTAATCGATGCTAGGAATCCAGTACAACCGTTTGATAAGAATTTTCGAGCCTTAAGCACAGAGATAATCTTAAGAGATTTATGAGCTTGAGTTCCCTGATATATAATATCAGGATGATGAAAATCACCGAAAATAACACGGCGAGAATGACAATCTATAGTTACGCGATGTCGAGACAACCAATCTATTCCTAGAATAACATCAAAGTCACACATATGTATTGGAAATAGGTCTGCCTTACACACCATAGATTCAATACTGATCGGACAATCTTTATATACGTAAGTGATTGCGGATGAATTTTCCATGGGAGTGGAAATAATTAAGGTATGATTTAAGAGAGTTGGTTTTATCGGAAGGTACTTAGTAAACGAATGGGATACTAAAGAATGAGTCGCTCCTGTATCGAATAACACATAGATACTATGTTTACCAAGCTGAAGGGTTCCTAACACAGTACCTGGGACATTAGCAGCATCAGTAGCAGAAAGTGTGAAAGCTCTTCCTCCAATATTGGGTGGTGCAACGTTTGGTCGGTTATTCTTCCTAGTGTCTTTCTTTGTACACTCCTTGATCATATGTCCAGTTTGGCCACATCTAAAGCATGCTCCTGTACTCCGGTGACATACGCCTTGATGTCTCTTACCACAAATATTACATAGAGGATATGTAATTTGATTTGGGTTTACATGTTGATTCAGTGGTTGGGCTCTAATAGGTTCTGCATACAACTGAATCTGGTTTTGAGCAGGCCTCGGGTTTTGCAGTCTAGGTTGCCATGGACGTGCCTGATTTCCAGAGTTTTGATTTCCTTGCACTTTGCGGTCTTGATGCTGTGGAGTAGTGGATGATTGGCCGATTTCCTGCTTAAATTGTCCTTCCCTATTTCTCTTCTTATTATCCCTAGTTCGAGATAAGAATTCTTTCCTTTCGAATTCAAAAGTTTTGATTGCATCAACAACTTCGGTGATATCCTTAAATTTCATGTACATGATCGACTTCCGAATTCGATCATTAACTGCCCACTTGCATTTTTCTGCTTGGACTTCTGCTGATCCTGCAACGTCTCCTACAATACTAGCCAACCTTGAAAATCGAGTAATGAACTCAGAGGCTGGTTCATCACTTCCCTGTCGAATCACTGCATACTCCCTGATATAAGCTTCTTTATCAGCGGTCGAAAAATACTTGTCGTAAAAGATATTACGAAAGTCGACCCATGAAAGATTAGCGTCAAAATCATCCCCTCCTTTGACTTGCCTATATCCTTCCCACCAAGTTTGTGCGTCATCTTCAAATTTGTAGGTAGCCAATCTAACTTTGTATTGCTCCGGAACTCCAAGAACTCCGAAGATCTTTTCAATATGAGCTATCCAGTTCCTTGCTTCGACTGGATTATTAGCGTGACTAAAGGATTTCGGCTTTTGTTTTTGGAATTTACTAATCCATATGTCTATACTATAGGTAGTATTGTTTGTGGTATTCTCACGAATTTCTTCACCAGAGATTGGATTCGTATTATTACGTTCTGGATGACGAGTTTGTTGAATAACGGCCTCAGCTGTTTGAGTAACAAGGTTTGGAAGTAACCCGGCAACAGCCTGGTTGATAGCATTAATGATGTTTGGATCAACTGGAGTCTCATTCGAAGAAGTGTTGTTACGTGCATGGTTAGTACGAGTACTCCTACGTAGCGGACGACGAGGAGGCATATCTATACAAATAGACATAAGAATTAAACCAAATAAGAGACCAAGTTGAATCCTATCATAGATATCTACCCATTCCTCACAGGTTTTAATTACTATCTTCAAGTTTTCTACAGGAATGAGCCTTTGCTCTGATACCATAGCTGTAACACCCCAACCCGGAAGGGCTGACGTGTCACAATAACAGTGATATCATAAACAAAAGTCATAATTCCATTTATTTATTTGACAAGGATACAACAACTGAACTTAAATTTAATATACAAACGGACACATCGACTTGATTTCTAACATCTTTGGATTTATTCCTAGGCTTTATTCTTCTCTCTTTTACCCGCCCAAAGTAACCTGCGTACCTGTAAATACAAAATTTATACGGAATGAGCCGAGTGCTCAGTACAGAATTATAGGCTCAAAGAACAAATAACGCTTTATATGCAATGTTATTCGGAGGAAACTTATTTCGAAAATGATATGATGCAAGAACATAATTTCATAATTATATTTTACGGATGTACCCATGAGCAAACTGAAAACGTGACAATACACAGGTAGCTACTCCTGCATACTTATCACACGAGATGGCCAGTTGGCATACCTGCTATCCACCTCATTAACTTAAATTCTAGGATCGATCCATACGCCTCCTAGTAGCTTTGTACCACACTTGTACCTAGGGACGCCGTGAACTAATCTCTCCGTCACAGATGGAGCACATGCTGTTGATGCCGCAACAACATGCTCGTGGGACACTCCACGAGAAGCGATACTCAGGGTATCAGAGTACAAATGGTCTTATTCACATAACTTATAAAACTTATTTTCATAACAGAACGGAACATATATTGGAACATGCGATAATGAGTACAACTAACATAATATTATCGCATGACATGAAAGCTTAAATCAAATGATTAGAATAGAATTCGAACGGACTGTCAAATGAATCGATACTCAAAGACGTGAAGAGTTTTAAAAATATATAGTAATTTAGTGGGTTATAACAATTTGAATATGAAGCAATAAGGAGTGGGGTAAGGATCCGTACCTTAATAATTCCAAAGTGAAGCTACCTTGTGCTAATATTTTAGATTTATACGGGCAGAGTTTAGACTACTGATTAGTCTTTTAACCTGATTTAAATAACATGCACACAAACTAGGTTAGTAACTTAATACAGCATTTACGATAACTCACGAGATCAAATTCTCACAACGAACGACAAAGTGCGATACTTCATCCATCGAATTAACGATGATCCGTCAAATTAATGACGAACGACAAAGTACAATACTTTATCCATCGAATTAACGATGATCCGTCAAATTAATGACGAACGACAAAGTATAACCCTAATGTGGGCGGCACTTAAACATCCATTGGATATATTGATCGACCGGACAATGAATCGTAATAGCGATCGAGTTATTACCCTGTTCTGCAGCACCCTGCTATACTTAATTAGTGTTTCGTGTGTGTTTTGAGAGTAATCGGACGATAACTCAGCGAAATTTTGGAGTTTGATCGTCGTTTTTGTGCCCAGAATCAAGTCCCAACATCCTCTATTTATAGTCGAATTTTGACCCTTAGGCGGCCCGCGTGAGTTTTAATCTAACTTGAGGCGGCCCGCGAGAGAACTTATTTTATGTATAGGGTTGCCACGTGTGGGACTAGGCTAGCTGAGTCGACGAAATCATTAAATTCAACTTCGTCCGCAAGTTATTAAGAAAATCGTTAAGTAGGGAATACCCCCCCTGAGTTTTAGGGGCCCTAATCCTGATTCTGAAAATTCTAGGGTTTGTACAGAATTACTTGGGTGTTTTAATTAGGGTTTCCTAGTGGGTAATTTATAATTAAAATAATAGTTTTGGTTGATATAAGAAAGATAGATCATAATATAAATATATATTATTATTATTCTTTTATTTTCTAGAATAATGATTTTTAAATTTAGGGTTATTACAGTCAGAGACTGTCATCCTCCTTTTCTTAAGCCTTTCATAAGCTTCATCTGTTTGCTGCTTAGTCCATTTTGCTATGGCATTTGCAGTATCCACCCTTGCATCCACTAGCTCCTGCTTCTTTCTTTTATACTCAGAAGTAAGATCAGCTATGAACTTCTTGTATTTGTTCCAATTTGGAGCTGTCTTCTTCTTTCTTGGATCATTTTTAATCCTTTCAATTCTGTTAGCCTCATGCTTTAATGCAACTATTGGCCATTCTTTGAATTGTGTTTCTTCAACAGGATAGAACTTTTCTTTCATTATGTATGCAAGATATTCTTTTCTCAATTCTTTTCATTGATCTGCTTCAGGAGATAGGTTTGACATTTCCTTGTTCAGATCACTTGCATATTCTTCCATTTGTTTGACTTTGGTGAGCAGGAATTCCATTCTTTCCAAAATGGCTTCATCACCTTGATCCTTGCATTTAACTTTAGCTCTTATCTTAGCCTGTCTTGCTTTGAGCTCAAGATATTCATCCATATTGTCCAGGACTATGAAGCCTATGAGAGAAAGAAATCTCCTTTTTGAAGGATCATCTTCGGTGTAAAATTGTTTCATCTCATTTTTTTTACAGCTTCAGGCTCCAGTGGATGTTTAGCAGCCTTAGGGTCATATATGTCATCTGTTGACTGAGTTGTTTTTCTTTTTCGAGTGTAAACTGTTTCTGGTGGAGGGGTGCTTTTAGGTGGTTTATGGATTGAAGAAAATATGGCTTGAGATGTAGTGAGGGTATTTGGACCAACAGCAGTTGAAACAACTGGTGCTTCAACTTCTGTTGTCCTTACAACAGATGTTGTAACATCTGTTGTCTTCTGCCTTTTCGCAGGAGGTGATGATGGTGATGGTGATGTAAGATTGATGAGAGCAGTGGTGTATGACTGACTAACAGCTGTTGAAACAACTGGTGTTCCAACCTCTGTTGTCATTACAACTACTGATGTATCAGCATATGTCTTCTGCTTTTGAGCAGGGGTTGGTTGAGGTGCTGGTGATGGTGATGATGATGGTTTGGGTGGGGCAGTGGTTGTAGTTGTGTGTGTTGATGAGATGACAGTTGTTTGGCTAGCAGTTGTTTTTGTAACTACTGCTGTATCAGCTGTTTGGATGAAAGTTTGAGATTTTATGGTTTGAGGTTTAGAGCCTTTGGGAGGTGGTTTGGATGTCTGTTTTTCTTGTTCTGGTTCAACATACAGACCATCTTTTATTCCCTTCTTCTTCAACTTGATTTTCTCCCCCTTTTTGGCATTATCTGGAAGGGGGTTATCCATGAAGAGGAGAGTGGAGGGAATTTTTTCACCATGGGCAGTCCTTTGTATGCTGGCCTTTATAGCCTTGATGTCTGCTTGGGTATCTTTAAATCTTGACTCCACCATGTTTGTCAGTATTTTTACATGCATTTCATGCTGCTGATCAGCCGATTGTTTTTGTTTTTCTAGCAAGGGTTGAAACATATTCCAGAGCTCATTTGCAGCAAGTGCTTGTGGTTGAGCAGGTGCTTGAGGTGGAACAGCAGTGGTTTGTGCTTTTTGAGCTTTTAATAGCTGCTGGACCATGTCCTTTATCTCAGCAACTGAAGTTTCAAGTTTTTCAACTCTGCCCGTCAATTCCTGATATTTTGAATCATCACCCACATTAGTAGGATCATCTGAATCCCCACCAGCAGTGGTTGTATCAATGTGTGAATTAGGAACTGAGTCCCAAAAATCACCCAATGATGCCCCTTTTTCTTGGTACTGGGGACTTCTTTCTTCAGCACTTGATAAACCTTTGATGGTACCAGTGGTTAGAACCAACTCACTGGTGGTTATCGATGGTGCTATGGAAGAAATTTCCTTCAAGGGAGTCTTACTAATGAAACAACTGTCCAACTGAAGATCTGTTGATCCATCAGTTGTAGTTGCTGCTCCACTTGAACTACCACCGAGAGTTACTTGTAACTCAGGGGGTGTAACCTCCTCAATTGTTGCTAGGATAGCAGGAGTAGTAGCATCAGACCCAGTCACTTGTGGGAGTATACTCTCAGTGACGGGTGATAGAGAGGAACTGGTTTGTGTCTGAGCTATAGCAACTGCATGCAACAAAGGTATTATTGATTGTGGCATTATGGTTGGTGAGGGTATGGGTGTTGAAAGAAACATGTCCTTGGGTCCAGAGCTTCATAATGTGGGGTCCCTGTGCTTACAACCTGATCCTTTTGTGAGGATGCAGGAGGAGTTTAAGGCAATGGTGGAGATCTTTCTACTAACTGCTGTGAGGAAGTAGCAGCAGTGGTTTGTGGTGACATTTGTGTTATCACAGGCAGTTGCTCTGGGATCTCATCTTCCAGAGTTGCCTTTTTCTTGGGTTTGGTGGGCTTTTTGTAAGATTTTCTTTTGGTCTTTTTGGTGATGTCAGGTGTGGGTTTCAAAGCAGTGGTAGTGCTGCTATGATCACCTGGAGCAGTGGGCTCAGCAGTAGTTGCCTGAGGAGCAGTGGTTGTTTCTAAATTTTGCTCAGGTACCTCTGCTTTTAATTTTATTGGTGCCATCATTCAGGAAAATGTTTCATTTGTTAAAACTTTTATTTGGAAATGGACACCTTGTTTGAACAAATTTTCATTCTCTTTTTCAAATTTGTGTTTAAAATAATAGCTCAGAAATCTTGGAAAAAGTAGAAATGCTTTGCTATCAACATTTTTTATTAAGTCATTAAAGATCTCCTGGGAATATTTATAATTTTTACTATTTAAAATAGCATAACCCATACATTGAATCTTTAATGGTATTTCGTTAAAAGCTGTTGTTTTATTAGAAACACACATCAGAAGTGTGTGAAATAAAAACCTTGGTGCAGAAGGGAAGTAACCTTTTTGTAAGGTATCTACCTTTGATTGTTCTGCATATCCCCTTTTTACGAAATCAGTTTTCATCTCGGCTTTATCAAAAGAGATTTTACCTTTCTGATCGTCGAGTTTAAAGACTTCAGAGATTGATTGTGGTGTGATTTGAATCACTTTACCCTGTATCGAGGAGTTGATGGCAATGACTTTATCGTCTTGTTTTTCAAGCGTAGCCTTTTTCCAGAACTCTCTCTGGGTTTGTAGATAAATGGGAGCATCTGCTGCCAACAAAGTTTTGTACTTTGATGCAGATAATGTATCAATGATGGAGTCGAAGGTGTGGTTATCGGTGGGTTTTGTGAGTAAACCCAGATAATTATGAGGAGATTTGTATGGTATCTCGATGGATTCTTCGGCCGTTTGAGCGACCTCTTTGGAGGATGGTGTTGATTTAGGTTTAGATTTTGATTTTGATTTTGACTTCGTCATTTCTGCGGAGAAGGATGAAAAATGGTTTTAGGAAGAAGGGTTGGAAACTGCTTTGAGAAGAGAATTTTGGAATTCAATTCGACAGTGTAAAACCCTGTTTGGGGGTTTTGATCAGGGCTTTATTTAGGGAAAAAGTGATCGCTGATGTGGCAGCGGTTATTATGATCTGAAGGCTAAAAACTGACCACGTGTCAACATATGATGAAAAGATGAGTTATGATGAACAGTTGTTTTGGAAACCACTGATGAAGCAAATATCAGTGGTTACAACGGTCAAAATGAGGACAGTGGGTGATTTTTACTATCCGTGGATAGCATATCAGTGGATAAGTCACTGATTTTGAGCATCAGTGCTTGTCAAGAGAATGGAAGGATCAGTGGTTGACTTTCAGCAGTGGCCAAGATTTAGAGAGCAGATGTTTGAACAAAACAGTGATTAGGGTAAATGATATAGATTTGAAGGACAGTATATCAGCAACAGTATAGAAAATTTTCCATTCAAGGTTTTTGCCACATGTCAATTACACATTTTGAAACTTTTTCAAATTTCTGACAGTGGTTTAGTACCCCAGATGATGAGAACTTTTTGCTAAGGCAACTCATTTTCGTTTAATATCCAAATTAAAACATGAGTGCCCCAGTAGTTTAAGCACTGTTTAGCAATCAACCTTTGATTAGTGTTTAAAACAAACCTGAGTATGACATGACCTTGATATATGTACCATTTCCTTTTGACCCATTTATGAGGACAATAACACCAATAAAAATAAGGTGCTATATCCTGACAGATAACAGAAACTATTGCCAACAAAAACAAGCAAAAGTTCAAAATATATTATTCTTAAAAAAACGAACAATATATCCTGGTTATTCGAGAAAATCCTTTGTACAAAAATGGTTAAAGGATTTTCTGAGAACAGCATCGAAAAGGATCTGGTATATTTTCAATAAAATACGCAATCATATCATTCTTAAGTTTATGAAAATGGTCAGTGGTTTGACAGCAGTGGTAGGAAATTTTGAATATATTTTGACCACTGTTTGGTACCACTTTCTTGTCAGTTGATTGCAAACATGAGGACACATGGACACATTTGTCTAGTCCTCTTGTGAGTTCAATTACTGGGAATACTATTGTCACCTGAACTTTCCTGAACCAATGAGCACAAACAGTTGCTTAATGATCATTATTACCCCTAGCTTTGACTCTTAAGTGTTTTAAGTTTATACTCTTTTCTTCTGACTTCAAAAGTTTTGAGATAAACACACTTCTGAGTTTTTGTGAATTTTCTTCTTCCCTTTTTATCCTTCCCAATCATAAGTAATGAAATACTTACTGAGAGGCATTTATTGAAGGAATATTTGTTCCAAAATCATTTTGCAGTAATGTTTTGAGAGATTTGGTCATTTCTGCACATGCTTATGCCAACCTCCTCATTACCTATAATCTGGACATTTTTTACTCCTGATTTTCTTAATGTATTTTAACATAGTTGATTTTGTCCTTTTTGAGGATCTCAACCTGTTTTCAACACATAAGATCTGAGTGACTAAAGTTTTAATTTCCCTCTTTTTATGTTATAAAAAACACTAATGTTTTATGAACATAGGTTTTTGTTAATCTGAGGTTCATACTCTAGCATTTAATAAAGTGACATCACAATTTTCATAACAGCAGTTGAAATCAATTTTGAAAATAAGAAATAATCCCATAGTTTAACAGATATGTTTTTAGATTTGAAAACTATGAGTGACTTGTGCATGATATCACATGTTGTGTGAAATTTGTGTGTCATATGACATCTTGGTTGTTTTACAGAGTATTTGAATAAAAATTTTAAGCATTGTTACTCATTACTCTGTTTTTCAACAAAATACAACCAACCTTAGTATCAATGAATTTTGAGCCGAACTGTTATGTCAAATTGATTGTTAGATCGAATTTGACTGTCCAAGCTCTGATACCAATTGTTAGGATCGGAGGCTCTCGTGATTGTGTTTGTTTGTATAATTTGGACAAATCAAACAGAAATGAACAGAAATTTAAGTGCAGCGGAAATGAACAACAAACTTTGTAAACACAATCATGAAGAGAAATGGATTTGATAAACATATGAATTGCATCAGTCAAAAGATTACAAAGTAAATCAAATGATTACAACCATGCTTACAAACTAAACTCCCCCTCAGCCTGATACTCCAAGGTTGGATTGCTCAAGATGATAGGATTGAACTGAGGAGAAGAACTCACTCAAAACGAATCAAATGTAACAGTACAGAGTACTGCTCCATTTATAGACAATCCAAACCACTGAGGCATCTCAGCTGACGTCACCATGAAAGCGACGTCTAACAGCCTAACAACCTGTATCTACTGTTCTTATACAAACACTGCTAAACCTAACCACTGACTAAACACAAAACAGATGACATACTAAACTGCTGCTTTCTCTTTACATCAGTGCTTTCATCAAGGTTGATCAGTCCTTGGTTGGGCAGTGCTTTGTCATCAGTAGATTATACCAGCAGTGTTTTCTTCTTAGCAGATTTCTGGTTTCATCAGCAGTTAGAAGAACAGCAGCAGTTGTATCCGGCAGTAGATGTAAGACCATCAGATGTTATAATCACTTTCAAGGGAGAAGACTTAGTGTAAACTGCTGCTTATTTTGAATCTACAGTTGTGAACCGGTTTTGGCTTTCATTATATGTTCCTCTGGTAGGGTTCAATCCCAACACGGGGCCATGCTCAACGAGCACGAGGCCGTGTCCAGACGCCCAGTAACATAAATTTTTGCTTTTTCACACCTTGTTACACATTCAATCAACCTAAAAACTTATTTTTGGGACACATTGAGGACAATGTGTAATTTAAGTGTGGGGGGATGCTAAATCCTTGAATCTCGCGAGTCCTAATCACAAGCCTTACACAAAACTCTATTGGAACCGCTAATCACCCCAAATTTTTTCAAAAATTTCTCATTTTTTTTACTTTTCTAGGTTTAATTTGGGAGTTTCAAGTTCTAAAAATGTTATATTTTTACAAATTTACAACTGATAGCGTCGTGATAAAAAGAACCAACATAAGAAAATTATGAAACGGCATGACAAGTTTAGTTAAAATTTGATTATATATACTTGATCACATAAAAACCCATTCCCACAAAAAGTGAGTTTTGAGCCTTTATTGAGAATACAAATACATATCTTTAAACTAATTGCTCATTTTTCGTTTCTTGTGTGAATAGCCGCTTGGTTCTTACGACTCTAGAACTTGCCACGACAATACATTCATGGTCCTTACCAACTTAAACCCGAGTAAGTAAATGATGGAGGCATTAGGACTAACCCTTTTTATTTCTACACCATTATTTTTCTTTTATTTTTACCACCTACCCAAAATCCCCCTAGTTAACCCCTTTGAGCCTAAACCTTTTCATTTCTTAACCCAAAACAAACACCCTTTTACCCACCAAAACCTTTTTATTTTAAACCTTTTGTTTTAGTAACAAGCTCGGTTTTTCTTATGACTTTCTTATGTTGAAAATAAAATGATGAAAATGATGACGAAGCCAAAAATAAACAAACAAGTTTATCAAAAAAACAAATTTGTTTGAAGAGTTGCTTCATCAAAATAAAGAGTTATGAAAAATAAAAAAGACTCAATAAAACCGATGTTTTTTACGCCTTTCGCCCTTTTCTACTAACCACTAACCCAACCACCTACCTTTAACCCAAGCCTAACCCTTCACCCCAAAAGCCCTCTTGATATTTACAAAGGTGTATAGTTAAAAAGGAGGAGGATTGATTGCTTGGCAAGCTTATGGTAGGAGTAAAGTTCCATGCCGCTCTCGAGTGATTCACTAAAAAAACATTATTGGCCGAGTGTTGAGTGATCCCCGTGAGGTATGTGAACTTGTATATAAGTGGAATTTTAAAAAGGCATGTTATGCCCTAATAACTAATTTATCTTATGTAACGTTTTAAATAAATCATGACGAATAGGATTGTAAATAAATAAAAATAAAACCAATAAAGAATCTTGGAAATCCCGACACTCTATGACAAGCCCAAAAACCTTCTCTTCTACCCATTCCATTTGGGAGTGAAAAGCCACATTACAAAGAGTTTTGCTTGAGGACAAGCAAATATTCAAGTGTGGGAGTATTTGATGTGTGCAAAACGCAACATATAAATTACATCAAATGTGGCATAAAACTAACCCTTTTTTAGTTTAATGTTGGAAAAAGTATGTTTTTGTCTTCCTTTTGTATTTTCAGGACTAAATGAGCTCAAATGAACAAAAGAAGCAAAAAGGAAGCTAAATCTAACATAAATACAAGAAAAGGAATAAACGTGGCATGCCCGACCCCCCGACAGCATCTTCCTAAGCAAAAACAAGAAAACAGAAGGCTGAACACGCCCCGTGCTCAATGAGCACGGGGGTGTGCCCAAGTGTCTGCAGAAAAGACAAAGTTGTAGAAGCTTCTATCACCCACCACGGGGGCGTGCCCAGCGGACATAGGGCCGTGGTCAACTCTAAGATTCGCAGAATCTGGGGAAATCTTGATAGTACAGATACGCTTCTGCACACGGGGTCGTGCCCAGCGGAAACGGGGGCGTGGTCAACTAATGCAGACAAACTGCAATTAATGAAGACAGAGAAGAAGGGTGGACACGGGGCCGTGCTCGAGCTGCTGTTTAGGCTATAAATAGGGGTGCTTGGCTCATTTGCAAACCATCCCTTGGCACACCACCTCTCTCACACTTCACCCACCCTCCACCACCATCAAAACACCATCATCCACCACCATCATCTATCATCCATCATAGAGTGTGTGAGTCGTCTCAGGATCCAAGATTGATCATAAGAGTTCTTGACAATCAAAGGCCATGTTTGCCTAGGTCTCTTACATCACTTGGTGAAGACAAGTGTTTAGTGTAATACTTTTTATTTTTAATCTTTTCGCACTTTTTATTTGGTTAAGTATTAATGACTTTAATAACTAGTTTCTTATGTTGAAGGTGATTCTTCCTTATCGTTTGTCCGTGGAGTCTTGGCATTATTTTACTGTCTATATAAAATAAAAGATTTTCACCATTCATATCTCCACGGTCTATATGGAGGTAAGTTGGCTACCTGGTCGGGGGTTAAGGGAACGGTTTGGTAAGAGTCTTGCCTTGTTCAGTGTATAGATCCTGCAAGGACCTGGGTCAAATTTAGTAGGACCTCCTTCAATACCCACCGGTATTGGATGGCGGGGGTCCAAACACTTTGATCCCCTCATATATAAGCTACTATTAAAACTTTAACCCGGCTACTTAGGACTGTATCCCTGCTGACTCGGACTACTTAGCCGAGGGTAACGTCACCTTCAAAAGAGGGGCCTACCACATTATGCATTAATAACTTAATTAATTATCTTTCAATAATCCGACCCTTTAGGATTGTATCCTTGCTGACTCAAACTACTGGGTTGAGGGTAACGTCACCTTCAAAAGAGGGGCCTACTACAATAACTAAGATAATCTCTTAAAAAGTGCAAAAGTGCGGAAATAATCAAAGGTTACACTACACACGAGTCGGATCCAAGTGATTCATCTTGTCTATCTGTTTTTACTTCTATTTTATTTTTCAGCATTTTAGTTAGCTTTATTTTTCTTGTTTAAAACCTTTTTCTAAATTTTTGATTTGATTAGACGTTGAGGATAAACCGGTACTAAAAGCTCTTGTGTCCTTAGACGACCTCGGTATCTTACCAACACTATACTACGCTCACGATGGGTGCACTTGCCCATATGTGTGTTTAGTGTTAGTAAATATCGTGTTTTATAAATTTAAAACTTGACTAAAAAGTGTAAAAGGGCTTAAAATATACATTAAAACCCTACGACACTTCACACGCATCAATGGTCAACCAAAGGAGGAGGACTCACAATGAAGTCGTTAAAACGTTTTGGTTGGGTGTGATCTCCCTTGGGTCTGATAGCAGCAGCTTCTGTATTTACATGACCAGCCCCTTGGTCGGTATTTGTATGTTGAGGAAATTCGTCTCATAAAATCTTGCATCTCTTGACAGTATTATTTTTTGACTTTTTTATATCAAAATTTTTATATTCTTTTGTTCCTTTTAGATACCCAAGGAAGACCCCGGGTCTCCCCCCCCCCCCCCCATTTCAAATTATCACCCTTTGTTTCATTGCTACTTTAATATGTTAGGCAACCAAAAACTCTCATGTGAACTTATTTGGGTTTTTGGTTGAATAGTACCTCATATGGAGTTATATTTTCTAGGACTTGAAAACGCAATCGATTAAAAATATAGGTGACGATTAAAACACATTCTTCCAAAAAACTTTTGGGTAAGTTAGCTTCAAACCTCAAGGCTCGAGCAGTTTCTAGAAAGTGTTTGTGTTTGCGCTCCACAACCCCATTTTATTGGGGTGTGTGGGGGCACGTGGTTTCCAATAAAATGTCTTGTTTGTTATAAAAATCGGTCATGAAATTAGATGTAAACTCACCACCATTGTCACACCTTATTCTCTTTATAAACTTTCCAAATTCAGTTTTTATCATCTTATGCAGAACAATTAAACACTTGCTTGCATCGCTTTTATGTTCGATAAGAAAGACCCATACCAATCTACTAAAATCGTCAACAATTGTCAAAAAAATAATTTTCCCTAGAAAATCACGGTGTGTGATATTTCCCCCAAACATCACAATGTAACAACTCAAAGCATTCTTTTGATTTAGTTTGACTAGCAGGAAAAGGAAACTTAGGGTGTTTGGCCTTTGCACAAGAATCACAAACTTTATCTTTAAGATTAAATGAAACATTTTTAAGAAAGTCTACTTATGTGAATTTTCCTTTAGATGTGTGACCCAATCTTTTGTGCTACCTTTCAACTGTAACCGTCATGGCTCTTCTTTCATCTCCAAAGATCATCCTCATTCAATAGAAACCACCTCGGTACTCACCCACACCAATCAATGTCCTCAAACGTAGCCCCTACATGACACAAAAAATACGGAAAAAAACGTTACTTCACATTGGAGATTTTTTTGCTAATAGAGTTACAAATAAAAGATTGCAATTGAACTTCGAAACATGTGGGACCCCTTCGATTTTGGTGCCACCCGGTAGAATATAATCACCTCTTCTTTCACCTAGGATGGTATCGCCTTTAGGGATCATAACAGGCAATTCATATGGTTTTTTCTTTTGTTCACAAGGATGTCGTCTTTGCAAGTTGTGAGTTTGGTAACCCCCGAATCTACAACCCACTCATCCTTTTAATTTACTCTACCTACCATGTTAGCAAGTAGATTTGTTTCTCCGTTACCGAGGCACTTACCTCCCTAAAGTGTTTCAAGAAGACATTATACTGATCATTGTAATTCCTAGGATAGGAGTTAATTCGGTCTCGACACAAGCATCCTTGGCTTCCATTTGTCTGCCTAACCTTTTCCTGGCCACCAATCCGATTCGTTTGAAACAACCATCACGATTGTGACCATCTTTGTTATAGAATGTACAATGTTGCACTTCATCTTCTCGCTTCATGGTTTATTGGTTTGCTTTCACTCTTTGTTGGTTTGAAGGGCCATCTTGCTTTGTAGGAACGAAGGCTTTAAAGGCAGCAACATCCACGAACTGTCTCTTATCTTTGGTGATTACCCTTTGTCTTTTGTCTTCAGCAACAAGATGGTAAGATGTTTTAAGGGCTGGTGTGGGTATTGTAGTAAGAATCTTTGTTTTTATCACCACAAACTTGCTATCTTCTTAATTGCTGAGCATTCCAGGTTCTTGGGACCTCTTTGTTCTCAAGTGTGCGTAGCTTGTACGCTCCCTTTCCAAGAACTTTATCTACGACATAAGGTCCTTCCCACTTGGGGGCTAATTTACCCGGCTTTTTGGCGTTAGACGCCTCGTTGTCCCTTAGGACGTAGTCACCGGGGTTGAACGTGCAAATACGGACCTTACTGTTGTAGTACTTTTCCAACTTGGTCTTGTATTATGCCTCATTGATTACCGCCATTTCCCTTCTTTCTTCTAGAAGGTCTAGATCCAACCTTCTTTCTTCTTCATTGTTGATCATGTTCACGGAGAGCATTCTTGGGGATGGCAGGCCGATCTCTGCTGGTATCACGGCTTCGGACCCATAGACTAGGCTGAACGGTGTTTCTCCGTTGCTTGTCTTTTGCATCGTCCTATGGGCCCATAATATGTTGGGTAGCTCGTCGACCCAACCTCTTCGCTGTGTCCCCAGCCGTGCTTTGATACCATCAACTATGCTCTTGTTCACAGCTTCGACTTGACCATTTCCCTGCGGGTGTGCAACCGAGGAAAAGGTGTGTTCTATGTGCAATTCCTTGAACCAATTTTGGAGATCATCGGCAGCGAAATTTGTTCTGTTATTGGTGATGATTCTCAGAGGTAGCCCGAACCGGCAGATTATTTGTTCCCAGATGAACCTTCGTACTACGGTAGTTGTGGTTGACGCCAACGCCTTTGCTTCCACCCATTTGGTGAAATAGTCGACTGCGACTATGATGAATTTCACTGCTCCTGGGGCTTCTGGAAAAGGGCCAACCATGTCTATCCCCCATTGTTGAAACGGCTACGCCGTTGTTACTGGGACTAGTTCGTTTTTGAGGCGCATTGTCTTCGGAGCATGTCTCTGACAACCGCTGCATTTCCTCTAAACCTTCACCGCATCTAGATGCATTCCGGGCCAGTAGTATCCGGCGTTCATAACTTTGGCCACTACCATTCTCGG
>JARYGA010018123.1:0-45867 GCA_030545235.1 Helianthus tuberosus
TATTAGTAATGATCTTGACCTAGTCTATAACCTTCCTAGGACCCTAACGCGAGTTTCTTGCCTTTAGATTCTTAATACAATACCAATCACCTATCTTTAGGTGATTAACAAAAACAAAACACAATTCATTCTATTGAGTCAAAAATTTTCCAAAATTTCACAAGAAATCATCTATCCTTAGATAGTTTGTTTTAGGCTTTTAAGCCTTTGCTGTTTTCAAAAATCTCGTCAAGGTTGGGTTTCAATAATGTGAACATGTGCAATCTGGAAGGGTGGGTGCCTGTACTCTGAGTTTTCTGGCTAAGGCTAGAGTGTTCATACAAATCCGCATCACCGGACCAGACACTCTTACCTGGGAATTCTTGGGGTGAGTGTCCACCTATAGGCTAAAGCATATCTTCGCGATACAATATAAAGACCCGCTTACTTTGATTAGTCACAGTGTCGTTTATTTGTTTTAGTTAACAAATAAATGGTCACAATCCTCATGTTTCGTCGATATTTTTAACATTCAGTTATGATTATCCGATAACATCTCACATGTTTTCTCTCATATTTTCCACTATCTTTAGGATGCCTCCTCATCGCATTGATACTCAAAGGTCCGAACGGGCTGCTACAATTGCCCAACAACAAAGCATAATACTCCGTGGGACCATAGAGTTAGCTGTCGCCATATCTCATCTCAATGATGAAACCACCAAAGATGCACCAAAGAAGACAAAAGCAAAGCCTTCAAGAAAATCAAAGAAGCGTAAAGCTTCAAAGAATCTTACAGTGATTGCTCCAAATCAAGCGGGACCTAGCCAGGTGGCATCACCACCAGCTAAGAAACCATACAGAGGAAAAGCTCCTTTGTGCAATCAATGTAACCTTCATCACTATGCCAGTGTCCAATGCCGAAAATGTTCAAATTTGTGGACTTATTGGTCATGCAAGAAAAATCTATCATTCAGCCACTACGCCGAACCAAGCTATTCAGAACCACGTTCAACTTCAAGCAGATCCAACACAAACTCGCTTTCCACCAGGCTCTTGCTACAACTGTGGTGAGATGGGTCATTTCAGCAACAACTGCCCAAAGCTTTTTAATGCAAATCCAGCCCGTGGATGAGCATTTAAAATTAATAAGACACGCGCTAGAGATATGCAGCTTTAAACACTTAAATTTTTATGTTTTCTATTTACATTCCAATAATCTTGAAACACTTTGGTTGTTCTATATATCACACCCTGAAATATCAGAGCATGGCATGACTGGACCAGTATCTTCATTGCACAGCGGAAGCAAATAAGCTAAGACTTCTAGAAAAGGAACGCCCACTAAGTACTCGAATCTCCAATGGTTCTCCTATTCCAACCGTGCCATAATTTGAGAAAGTAACCTGAGAAAGAAACATGCGAAAAATCAACATAAAGTTGAGCGAGTTCATAGTTTGTATGTAAAAGATTTGAAATAAATCTTTTTGAATAACCGGTTTTTAAAGTATTGTTTTAGAAAACGAAATAAAAATTCATTTTCTATGGCATGTTAAATGAAAATTTTGTATTTGTGAAACCTTGTATGTGTAAAGGTTTATATTTGTATAAGCTTGTATCTATAAAGTTTCGTGTTTGTAACACTTGAATGGCTGTCAATGTCTGCACATGACAGTGACAAACATGCCTGCATGATTCTGTATGTTGGACTCGTCAGTCCTTAAGATGAAGGCCTTAGGTGCATGTAAGTTTTGGGTTGTTGTATATGGGACACACTGTCTCCCTTGTTCTTGTACAGGACGAACCAGTCCCCTTTGTAACTAGGACCAACCCCGTCACTAGTATCTGTAGCTCATGCATGTTTTGTAACTGTTTATGTTTTTGTAAAAACCGGTGTGTTTTGCATCAGTTTCTCGTAAACCATTTGAGTTTATCGAAAATCAAAAACCATTTGCGTTAGCTACAACTTGTTTGTAGAATGGTTTAGAAATATGAAACCTTGGTTCGTCAAAAACCTTATGTCTTAGCAAAACGTGTAAGTCTAGAAAATATGTAATTCTTGATCACCAAAAACCTTATTTGTTTTTGCAAAAAGTGCATGTCATTCCACCCCAAAAACATTTAGAAGAAATGTAAAACCGTAAAAAGGTGTGGTTATGAACTCACCTGGATTTCCATGTGCAAAGCTAGCTAAATACGACTTCGTGATGTTGTTTCCAGGATGTGACTCGCTAGCGTGCATTCTATGATGTCCCTAATCACGGAATATCTTAAAAGATTCTAAATATAAGCGGTAACTAACTACGTGTCACCGAGCTCTACCGAATCATTAACCAAACGATTCGATGGTAAGTTGTTAACCTAATGAAAATGATTAAGTTATACTTTGTTTAGTTTGTTTATTGTCGGTAATTAATAAGTCTTGAAATGACTTACTTCTCGAGAGGTTTAATATATATAAATATTTATATAAAAATGTATAAGTATATCTTTATATTTGCGTTAGCCGTCTCGAGAAGTCGTATGTGTATGTGACTAGTATTCATATGAAAATAATATTTTGCGACTCGTAGATTGGAGGCTACCAACTTGCTCATTTGCTTTCTTCTTCATCATCTGCTCTATTGAGGCTACCACACTTGGTTGGAGGCCTCAAATCTAAGTATTCTTAGCCATCTTTCCAAGCTTAGGACTCTTGTAAGTGTTCTTTCATGCTTGTTTATTTATTTCAAGCAAGAAATTCAAACAGTGTTTGACTTTCAGCTTTGACTATGATTTGGTCAAGACCAAGTTTGTTTGAACTTTGCAACATGAGCATAATCACGATGGTTATAGTCCCTTGCGACTATACCTACTGATTACCACGTTGACTAATCGAAATGACGAGTTGATTATGTGCATTTTGCGACGAAACTATTTTCTGGTATCAAAACACGTTGTTTTGATATCAAATCAGTTTTCTAACTTAGTTAAACATGTTTAACGCTTCACTTTTAGTTTAGTTCTTATTCAGGGTCTTAAGTCAAGCGGTCTCGACAACCGCTTAGACATTCGAACCCGACCCGTTTGGTCGATCATTAGGATCCGACCAAACATATTTTTGTGACCATAGTTGTATAGGGAATAACCTTCTGAGGTTATACCTTATGGTCACTTAGTTTGATTAGTTGTATGATAGATTAGTTGACTTGTAACCGAATCTTTTATTTTATTTACTTTAGTTGTATTATGTAGAGTATCTGTGAATAATCGAGGTTTAATCGCATTTTTATCGCTTTATCGCTAATCACATCGCAATCGCATTCGCAACTCGAATTATCCGTTCTGGATATTGATTTACATGTGTGTGCTATCTATGTGTTACTTGTGCATGTTTATTTATGTTATGTTTTGTGGTGATTAATCGAAACGAAATCGCAATTCTATCGCAACGCAATTGAATCGCAAATGCTAAATGCAAGTTAATTAGGATGATTGTATGTTAGATATAGCGGGTATCGATCGCATACTCGCTTAAACACATCGCAAAACCCAACGTGCGAAATGAAACGTCGAAACTCAACTCGTCACATCATTTATGATGTGACAGCTCCCTCTCTTTCCCATCCGAATCGATTGCCTTCCGATCGAAGTGCTATTCGATCGCTGGCCTATCCGACACTTTCGCTCTTTCCCATTTTGGCATCCTATAAATACCCCCTGTCACATCATTTGTGATGTGACAGCTCCCTCTCACTCGACCAGCACACTCAAGGCCTTCTTTCTCTCGATTTCTCGCGATTCTTGTAAGTTTTCAACTCAAATCTTGTACTTCTATGATCTACACGCACTTCTTCATCACCTTCTCTTTTGAATCTTAACTTTTAACCGTGAAATCAGCGGATTTGTGGTGTTCTAAGGTGATGTCATCATGGAGTTCTTATGAACTTCAAGTTTTGACCTCATTCCACCAAGAATAACTCAGATCTGACGGATTTCCACATGATTAAATAATGATTTCACATAGATCTAAACATTTTCAAAGTTAAAAGGATTGAAAGATACTTTTTCAACTTTCTTTCAACTCTTTTACACCCAATGCACTCAAAACCGATAGAATCGGAGCTCGTTTAGGTCTTCTACTCATTTCTAAGTGAAGTATCGGTCTGAGATATGGTTTCTATCAAAGAGGCAACCGATTTCGGGTTAAACATGAACAAACATCACGAACCAGTAAACTGATCGGATTTGGGTGATTCCTGTTCGATCGGACGACTTGGGACTTGCGAGGTTCCGTTGTTTAGTACGTTGTCATACCGTCTCGATCAAACTACAAAACTTTCAAAAATAATCAAGTTCAAGACGATCAGAATCATTGGGACGGATTGCCATCCGATCGGATTACACTTGTCTCCAACACTTAATATTTTCAAATTTTCAAACAAACTGAATGTCGAACGGATTGCCGTCCAATCGGATTGCCATCCGATCGAACGACCATCCGATTGGTTAACATTTGAATCTTCAACAGTTAATCATTTTCATAATTTTCAAAGAGCATCAGTTTCTAACGGATCGCCATCCGATCGAGTGACAATCCAGCTGCGAACTTGTTCTCACTAAGTGTCCTGCCAATCGGATCGCTATCCGATCGAACGGCCGTTCGATCGATCGACCTAAAGGGTAAAGATACTTCTATAATTTCAAAATGCTACAACGAAAACTTCAAATCCATCATACACAAACACATCCTTACTGTAGGATCTTTTGCACGACCAAACGAGTCGTTGAGAAGAGTTCTAATCAATACGAGAGGCGGAAACAAACGTATTGATGTTGAATCAGCTTGATATACACTCTAAATGTCTTGTTTATTGATATAAAAATGTTTTATAGCCTGGGGACATTTCGGCAGCACCTCGGTACTGGAATCAGAAAGTTACAAATGTAATGGCAAGCTCAGATATTTATAGTGGAGCCATTTCGCATGGAATGGTCAAGACCCATTTCGTGCGAAATGGACAATGTCCATTTCGTACGAACTGGACTCTTCCATTTCGTGTGAAATGGTCTTTCACCTCTAAAACACTATAAACTAGCCTACCGAGCTCCATTCTATCCAATCTAGATACAAGACTTGATACAAGACGAAGTCGACAGACATATGCACCAACAGACTCCCCCTTGGATGTCGACGAGTCTTCAGTACAAGTCTTCAATATGTCGAGTCTTCAATCTTTATCAGTCTTCTCGCACTCTCCAAAGTATTTGACAGTGTAAACATCCTATCTCTATCTTCTTTCATCAGCTTCTAATCTCTCCCTTGGATGTTGATCTAGTCTTCAATCTCCTCTTTCTAGTTCATTCCCAGAATCTTAATCCTGGCTTTATCTTTAACAAACTTTCAGGATCAGAAACTGGCTCTTGCATCTTCAGACTCCCCTTTGCTAGCAGACTCCCCCTTAAGTTGTTCCGGGATCGCAATCTGACAAAGCTTTTGTTCTAGAATTGAAACCTGGCTCAAACTCTTCTTAGGCTTTATGCTTAGGGACCTGCACAAATCTCTACCCAACAATAAATTTCACAATGATTTAACAAATTAAGAAAAACACTTGTAGATATTATTCAACATGATTTTACATTATTTAATCTCTGATGACCACTTGTAAGAATACCATTAAAAATTTGGCTTCAACTTAATGAACCATTTAATCTTTTCAAAATCAATTCTCATTTCAAAACAAACTCTCCCAAACCTTTTGTTCACCATGTTTAGCACTCAGAATTTTGAAAAACAGCTTTCCAACATCAGTTGTCAAAAATAAGATGAAATAAAATCTTTTTGAATTTTTCAAAATTTTTATGCTAAAACACACTTAAAATCTTTTTGTATTTTGTTTTTTAAAATGAAAAGCAGTAAAGAAATATGTACAGAAAATACTTTTGTGAGTTTGTGTAAGAGGATCATATCAGTTTTTGAGACAAATCACTAGCACCGTTGAGCTTTAAAACACTTTAAGTTCTAAATGATTCACATAGATTAACGATATTGTTGGCCTCTTAAACTCAATCTAAAAACTTTCGAAATGCTTACCGATACGTTAAGATATATTAATTTTGCACTAAATTCTTATGGACCCCACGATCTCAGCATATCCCCTCATCATGCAATACACTGACTCAGGTAATGCTTTTAAACTTTCATCAACTGTGATATGTGCGAAAACAACGCAGAATGTTTAAACATTAACAATCAGGTCGATCTTTCGATACGCAAAGAAAGTTCAATGTTTAAACAAAATAAGAAATAAAAACAAGTTGAAAATGTTTAGATCTTAACCGCCAGTTCGATATTCACATATACGCAGAGGTGATCCAAGATTTAAACGAAACACCAAGAAAAATAAAGCAGAATGTTCAGACACTAACATCCCGTTCGATACTCACGTATACGCAGAGAATGTCCAATGCTTAAACAAAATAAAGAAATCAAACAAGTTTAAATGTTTGCAAAATGAAATGCACAATCACAGTGACTATTTCAGCAAGTTGTGAAAGTTCACAAACTGACCGGTTTTTATGCTCTTTTAGCATTCAGCGATTACTGAGTAGGTACACAGTCACGAAGGATAAAACTAAGTACTATGCTTTCAACCGCGTTTCCCACTAGAACTAGGCTTTTTCATTTAAGTTTGTATCGTTATCGCAAATCTACTAGTCTAGCTGAGCCTATCGTCACATCTTTAGTGATACCGTTTATCACATTTTAACTTTCCATTTCTTTAGCATACTGTGACAGACTAACTGGTGAACTATCATTTCATCTTTTTCACAACAAAACTCATTTTGAATTTTTCCAATATTTTTGGCTTTTCGATTTTATCATGTTTTTGTATTTTTCAAATTTTCAAAATTTCTAAAAAAATTGTTTTTTTACTCCCCCTAAAATCCAAAACATGTTTCAATTTTTGATTTTACGGGAAAATTTGAAAACAAAAGCAGTAAACTGTACAAGGTAAAATGACAAACTGATGTGAATTGCTTCAAATCGCCATCCACTTGGCATAAACAATCAGAACTCCCCCTGGCAACAAACTATTTTCCCATTATGATTTCAAAACACTTAAGTTTGTTTTAATCAAATGGTTTTTCCGGAAAATTAGTTTGTAGGGTTTCATCACTTTGTTTTTTCAACCACTTGTAAAATCACTTGAATGAAAGTTAAATCAAGTTCAACTTAATAACCTTGATTAACCACTTGCAGGTACTTATCACAATACCACTTGTAAATCGAAATATGACATTTTTCAATTTTGAGAAAGATGCCGATTCATGCTCCACGATTACCAACTTGGGAACTCCGGCAAGTCAGGATTTTAATCAGAAAACGCTGTCACCCAAGCCTGACCAGTCTTGGGTGTTTCCGAGTTCTTTTCACTCGGTGGGTAACTCCACCTCTTTGATTCATAAAATTCTTTTGCTCCTTTTACCCTTCCGTCAACCATCTTCCCAAAAATATATTTCACATTTCCATTAAAAGCCTTTTCAGCATCAAATTCTTCTTTACCAGGGAAGAATTGATATGAGATTTCAATATTTCCGACTTTAAACTTCAAGTTTTCTTTTGACAATGGCGGAAAGTTTTCATCGTTCATTTCTGGAACGGAATTCTTATCACTTGACACAACAAATGACTCCTCTGACTTTGATGAGTCAGATTCATTGTCAGAACTAGTTTCATTTTTAACAACCCATTTTTGTTTGTTCAAATCAACTTTTCTTTTGTAAAAATGTTTCGAACTTTCACCAACTTCGAAAGTCGAATTTTTGAACTTTTTAAAATTTTCAATTGGTTGTCCTTTTTTATCAACACATTTTTCCTTCATTTTAGGGTTAGAAGAAATTCCCTGTTTTGTGTTGGTTTGCTTTGGGCAATTCCAAGCAATGTGTCCAATCTCTTGACATTTGAAACAGATTCTTCTGTCAACTCTTGGTTCAGATTTCTTCAAAACATTCTTTTTCTTTTCTGTGAGAAACTCTTGATTTGACTGTTTCCTGAACAGTTTCTCCTTCTCTTCCTCTGAACTTATACCTGAAACACATTTAGTTTTTGGTTTATAAGTTTTCTCAATTTTATGATTTTCAGGTGGAATAAAACCTAAACCCTTCTTTTTGAAATTACTGTTATGGTTTGATTTCTTTTGAAAACCAGAACCAAAACTGTAACCTTTTTTCTTGTTCAATCTTTGTTGAACCCTTGAAGTGTATTTTTTAGGTTTTTCATTAAGATATAGATCTTTTATATCAGAAATATTAGTTCCTGTCAATTTGAAAACCTTGTTGATCTGTTCAGTTTTAACACTTCTTATTGGAAATTCTTCATCAGAAAATAACTTGTCGGAATCATTCAAAGAATATGCTACTTTGAATATTTCGTCATTCAACTTATTTTGTGATAATAGAAAATCTTTATTGTAAACCCGTTTGACCGGTGAACTCGGACTCTTGTCTGATGAACTCGAACTTTCAGATTTAGACTCCGACTTTGACTCTTCATCCATATCCAACACCTGATCGACCACTTCCTTTAATAACTCAGACTCATGATCAGTGTCAGACGCTATAAATGTGACGTCAATGTTGTCTGGTAACACATCAATGGTTTCAGACTTTAACTTTATGTTGACTGCCTTTTTTAATTGTCCCTCATTTGGCTTTCTTGGAGAATAACTTTCCCAAATCGGAGGCGGACACTTGTTATACTTGACACATTGTTTCTTACCAGTATCCGTATCTTCCGTCTTTTTATCTTGAAAACCTTCAAGACCTGCAACAGTAGGATAAACTCTGTCAATCAAATAATCAGAACTTAAATAACTTTGCATCAATCGTCTGATTCTTTCATTCTCAATCTTTTCAGTCTCCAACTCCTGCTTCAGGTTTGCACAATCTTCAATATACTCATTGATGACCTTCTGCTTAGTCATTAATGTTGAACTCATCATCATTTCAGCAGCTCCCATTTCTAGGTTTGTCTTGTTCAAACTATCAACCGTTCTGTTCAGCACATCATACGATTCTTTTACGTACTTAACATCAAACAATAGTTTTTCTTTCAACTCATCTAGTTCACGATACTTCTTGTCTTTCTCTTCACAATGTTTGCATTGTTCCAAACATTTTAGACAAGATTTAGTGACCTCGACAATCTTTTCAACTTCGACTATCTTTTCAACCTCGACGATTTTTTCAACTTCAACAATTTTTTCAACTATTCTCTCCACTTCAACAATTTTATCCACCACCTTCTCAATCATCGGTTCTTCATCAAATTCTACTTTTATCTCACACTCTTCATCTTCAACCTTCTCTGTCGAATTTTCTTCAACTTTTTCTTTCTCGGCTTCCATTTTTGCATTTTCTTTAGCAATCCTTTTTGCTTCCAGTTCTCTCTTCAATCTAGCAGCCTTCTTCTCATTCAACATCTCGATCTTATCTGCAAAAAACAAATTAAAACTGAATGAGTCTAAACTTTTTCTAGCATTATTAATGTACTCTTCTTCATCATCAGTGTCTTCATCACTTTCTGATGATTTGAAAATCTTCACTCTTTTTGGCTTAGATTTGACTGCTTCTTCTTCCAAGATTTGAGCAACAAATGCTGAATCAGCCGAAACGTATTTGTCCCAGCTAAATCCCTCTGCCAATTTTTCAACATCTTGATTTACAAGATAAGCTTTCTTCTTTCCATCTTCAATAGCACGGGATGATGACGATTGTTGAGGAATCTGATGATAAATCGCTTTTCGATGATAATCGTTGTTTCCAAACGGATCTTGTCTTCTGGTTGCTTCTCTGTTTGTACACTCTCGTTTAAAATCCCCCTTTTCTCGGCAACGAAAACAAGCAACCTTTGATTTATCAAACCCTAACGGAGATGTGGCAGCATCATGAAGATCATCTCTTCCCGTGATTTGTTTGAATTTTTCTGGCTAAACACCACTTGAGGTCTATCAACTCAAGTTCTTCAGGATCAATCTGGTCATAATCCTCCTTAGTAAGCATCGGATTTCCAATTCTTCCAGAAACTAAGCTTTCATAAGACTCTAACATAGTAACAGGTGATGCCATGTGTTGCTTAGCTATATCTGGAGAGAGATTTTGACCATTTTGTATGTTTAATGTCACATTGCATTGCAAATTTGTTGAACTCTTTCGTTGAGAACTTGGTGTTGAGAAATTCGTATCAAAACTTGAATAAGATGAAGAATATCCACCACTCTGAGTTGTAGTGCTAACATTTGTTCCGGAAGTACCATCAACACTGAACGCAGTCTGAATCTTTGAACTCGGAGTAGTCTCAACTCTGCTTCCTCTACAGTATAAACTTTCATCTTGTTGAGCACTGGGATTATTCACGATAGCAGTTTTCTGAACATCTAATTCATGTTCTTCAATCTTCTGAATGAACTTAAACAAATTCATACTTTCAGATTTTCTCATATGTTTTAAGATCAACAGATATGTTCCCCATTTATCTTGTGGTAACGCATCAGATACCTTATCAACCCATTCATCATCTTCTTTTATTATCTCCAATCTTTTCATTTCCTGGACAAGATGACAATATCTATCGATAGTCTTCTTAGTCGTTTCACCTTTACTAGCTGTAAACATATCAAAAGATTTCTTTAGTAAAGCACGTTTATTTTTTATCCTATCAGCACTTCCCTTAAACTTTTGAAGCAATGCCAACCAAATTGACCTAGCAGTGTTCTCATGTTGAAGCAAAACAAAGATATCTTCTTTTACTGCTTGTTGGAGAATGCTAATCATCATTTTTTCACTGGTGTATTTTAACTTCTCATTTGCTGAATAGTCACTTAAAGATTTTTCATTTCCACGGTCATCTGTCGGTTTAACATAATCATTGTCTAACGAAAGCCATGCATCAAACTTATAAGCTTGCACCCAAGTTTCAAAACGGTTTTGCCATCCTTTAAAATCCTCGATGTACATAAGCTTTGGAGGCTTTTGAGATATTCCTGTTTCATTTTCGATTTCAAAAGTTTTGGCAACTGTAATTGGAGCAACTGGAGCGGTAGCAAATGCATTGTAAAACTCTTCTTCCATGTTTCGGTGTTGAAAGTTCACAAAATCACAATGTTCAAGCGAATTGGAAGTTCAAACGACCTTGATTTGATGCGAAATGACCCTTTTCAAGCGAACTGGATGACTTAGTGACCAATTCGTGCGAAATGAAGTCTACTCTGTCCAATTCATGCGAAATGAGTTCCAATATGTCCAATTTGTGCGAAATGAGGGTGTTTTCAAACGGAATCACTTGGTGTGAAATGGAGTCTATTACGTGCGAAATGGATATCTCTTTCAAACGAAATGTCAATTTCAAGCGAACTGGGATTCCAATTCGTACGAAATGGGGCTTCAAACGAAATGACACTTTCACGCTATCTGGAGCTACTTTCAAGCGAAATGGAAGTCTGATTCACACGAAATGGACCATTTCGTATGAAATGATGCGGATGTCACACGATCGGGCAGTTTTTTTTTTTTTTTTTTTTGATAAATTGATCAAGTTTTAGGTCGATTTTAGGTCTAATTCTTTCAAGAATTGATTAAAACTGTGTTTCGCACGTTATATGAAGAAATCAGTCCATTTAACCGTAAAAACTCCGTTAATTTTGAAAAATGTGAAGAAGAATGAGTAGAAGTGAGAATTTTTTATGAAAACAAGCTGATTTGGTAAGAACTCTTCCTCCTGAGCTCTGATACCACTTGTAGGATCGTTTGCATGACCAAACGAGTCATTCAGAAGAGTTCTAATCAATACGAGAGGCAGAAACAAACGTATTGATGTTGAATCAGCTTGATATACACTATAAATGTCTTGTTTATTGATATAAAAACGTTTTACAGCCTGGAGACACTTCGGCAGCACCTCGGTACCAGAATCAGAAAGTTACAAATGAAATGGCAAGCTCAGATATTTATAGTGGAGCCATTTCGCATGGAATGGTCAAGACCCATTTCGTGCGAAATGGACACTGTCCATTTCGTACGAACTGGACTCTTCCATTTCGTGTGAAATGGTCTTTCACCTCTAAAACACTATAAACTAGCCTACCGAGCTCCATTCTATCCAATCTAGATACAAGACTTGATACAAGACGAAGTCGACAGACATATGCACCAATACTTACCAAACGAATGTCAATCCGACCGAATGGCCATCCGATCGAATGACCATCCGAACGGATTGACATCCAATCAAATGACCATCCGATTGGATTGCCATCCGATCGGATTACCGTTCGACACTTGGTCACTTTTCCCATTTAACGCGCCGTTCTTTCGCTTATGCTATCGTTAATTGTTCAGGCTAATCTCTCAGCACTCCCTTCAATCCAAGAGAGTGTTTATTAACGTAAACACAATCTGTGAGTATACTCGATCCCTTTTTGCTTACGCACTTTTGTGTGTTACATACGTTACTTATTCAAATCACATCGATCACACAACGCAAACACTATTTATACGCTAATCGTTATTGCATGCTACGTGTTATTCGATGAATGCTTGTATGTTATGTTAACACAGTGATTGTTGCCTGACACCTTAGCAACGATAGTACTATAGTTTGTACTCAGCACCTGTCGTGGATAGGGGTTGTTAAGGGCTTTACTTCACGTGTCCCAATGGGGATATGTGTTGCGCATTCTACAACTCACAGTCACGTTTGTGCATATTTCTCTATCGATAACCTACTAGCTTTCATTTTGCTACATGTTACATGCTGGTTATGTGTAAACGATTTCGAACTCTATTATACTATTAAACTTGTATGCTCACCTTTACACTATGTGTATTGACCTCTATTTTAACATATGTGACAGGTGCTTAGGATGCTTGCTTGCTTTTTGATGGAATTGAGCTAGGATGAAGTCTAGAAACAAATAAAAACAATTTATTTATTTTGAATTTGAGTTGTCGGAACATGTTATTTGTCTTTGAGATATTTATGTCTGTAATAATTGAGTTACTGATGGGTTGTGGTATGGGACATAATATTAACTATCTGGTAATTTAGTTGTTATGGATTTCTCCTGGACAGACTGTTTCGCTCAGTGTCGCGCCCTGATGTTTCCGTCATCGGTTGGGGTGTGATAGATTGGTATCAGAGCCATAACTATAGGGAATTAGGCAACTCTACCTAGTCCGGGTAGATGTCTTAGAAACGGCCTAGTCTATAGTCTAGGTACCAACAGACCAACTTGTGCATACCTTGTAGGGATTATGTACGAACTTACTTGCTATTTCTCGCTCGCACTCACTGAACACTATCACTGCACACTACTTTTGAAAATGAACAAGTGATTAGGTCGAGATTAGGTGTGTAAACCGCAAACTCTCGACTGAATCGCTTGTTCGACCCGCATTTTTATCTCTAAACAAGAGAATTGGTGTTGAATCAGGAGTGAAACCCATACTTCGACGCAAATTTTCCCACTCTATCTCATCAAAACAGGAACGAAGTTGTTAAGTCAGGGGTGAAACCCGAACCTTGAGGACTTGTTCCATTCATTATTTTTGTTTTTGTTTTTACAAAACTCCCACCAAAGTCTCGACGGACTCCAACGACTTCAAGACACATAGTAACTGAAAGGATGCGTGTCTTTCGCCCAAAATCGAGGCGAGAGCACAGTCTAGAAGGTCAAAGTGTGTACTCAGGGTCCTTGTGAATAGTCGAACCACTTTGGGTAGTCGACGTCTACTAGCCAAGACAATCTATTCTCGATTTTATGTGATTTCGATTCTGGTTTTCGCCGCCGCTGACTCTGATATTTGTCTCCTTTATGTGGGTTTTATGTGTTTATGTGGTTTTACCTGTTTATATGTTTTGATTTTTGGTGATTTATACGCTTTTTGCTGTTCGATTTGATCAACACACACGACTCGCACTGCACATCTATCTCAATACGCTAACAAATCGCTCGCAATGCTACTCGCTGTGTACTCGCTACCCGCAATCGCTATTCTCGAACTCGCGGACTTTGGATGATAGGTTAAACTGTACTACAGATGTAGGTGAATACGTGCAAAATATAGTGTGGATTCTGTGGTTTACCTGCTTCTGTGCTCTATGTGCTTATGTGATTCTGTGATTTCGTGCCTATGTGTTTACAAGATTACGTGAATAGACGTGTTCCTGTGCTTTATATAAAGTAGCTTTGGGAGAAATCCATTAGGTTATGCTCGACTTAATCAAACTTGTGTTTGAGTCCTATGGCGATGTGTGTTGCAGACAATGTCGTCATTTGGATCATTCCACTCCGACACTGCTCGTCTTAACCATGAAGACAAGCGTATCGCTGCTCTCGTCGCTTAGCAGATGGCGAAAGTCATACCGCAAATTGTTAGCAAGCTGAATGAAAATGCTAGCAAGTCTTCTAAAGAGTCCAGGACTGATGCTCCTAAATCTACTTTTAGCTTCAAGTAGTTCAAAACCTACGGCCCGAAAGAATTTACCGGCGAAGATGGGCCTACGGCCATGTTTCAATGGTTTGATTCAATCGAAGTCACCCTGCGCCAGAGTGGCTGTCCGAAAAACCTTTGCACTATTAACGCCACCGGCGTCTTCCAATCCATCGCCCTTGATTGGTGGACGGCCAAGAGAAACAAATGAGGGAACGATGCAGCATTTGGGATAACGTGGGACGAGTTGAAGGACATCATGATGCAAGAGTTCTGCCCTCCCCACGAACTCCAAAAGCTGGAGGACGAATTCTGGAATATCAAGCAGGATGGTGGAGATAACGATGGTTTAACTGCTCACCTCAAGCAGTTGAGTATCATCTGTCCTGGTCAGGTTACTACCCCTGAGATTACGATCAAGAAATACATCCGCACTCTGCCAGATTGTGTTGCAGACTTTGTGCAAGCTGCAAAGATGGCAACAATTAATGAAACCTACCTGCTCGCTGCTAAGATAAACGACAAGCGAATCAGGGCTGGTTACTTTGATAAAGCCTCTAAGAATCTACACTAAGTTACCGCTGCTCACACCGCTGAAACCACCGCCGCACCGCAATCTTCAAAGTCCTCCTCTCGCAAGAGGAAGAACAACAACAACAACAACAGTAGCAAAAATTGCACTGTCACAGCTGCCGCTCCACTTAAGTTGTACCCACTAAACCGCAGCCTCAACACCGCCAAGTAGCGGCCCCAGTGACCACTTCACCACCGGCCAAGCGTGTATATACTGGTCCTCACCCGCCTGCCCTACATGCACCGATCATCATCCCATGGGAATTGCTTGCAGATTCTGAGTTCACTACAACGCGTACGGCCATTTCACCGCCAACTACTTCACCGTTCCACGTCAAGCTCCAGCTCCAGCCCCAGCTCAAGGTGAAGCTCCAGCTCAACAAGCTCTACTTCCTGCTCCTCAAGGCCAACAAGCGGCTCCTACACCCGTGATCCATGCTAGAGCTTGCTTTGCGTGTGGTGATCCCAACCACTTTGCAAACATGTGCCCGAATCAAGGGGTGAAGCAAGAGCCACAACAGCAGCAGCCGCAGCAGAAGCAGCAACAGCAGCCCACTGCCATGCTTTCAACATCAACGCCCGCCAGGCTCAAGCAGACAACAATGTGGTTAATGGTACATTCCTTGTGAATGGTATATATGCTTCGTGTTTGTTTGATACTGGAGAAGATAACTGTTTTGTATCATTTGAATTCGAAAAGCTCCTTAATCGTAAGCGCGCCTATCTCCCCTCGACGTTCGATGTTGAAGTCACCACCGGAAGAACCGTCGCTGTCAATTCTGTTCTCTGTGATTGTACTCTCGAGCTCAACAATCACGTCTTCCCTATCGATCTCATTCCGATGCAACTCGGTAGTTTTGACATCATAGTAGGCATGGATTTTCTTCGCGAAAATCGTGCTGAAGTTATTTGCTTCGATAAGAAGATTCATTTCTCGCTCGCTAATGGTGATAAATTGTGTGTTTACAGTGAAGTCGCATCGAAGAAACTCCAACTCATGTCGTGTGTCCAAGCTAGCAAGTATCTCCGCAAGGAATACCAAGCTTTCTTGGCACACATCATAGTAGAAGAGAAAAAGGAAGTTAAGGAGATAGACAAGGTGCCTATAGTTCGTGATTTTCCTATTGTGTTCCCTGATGAGTTACCTAGTTTACCTCCAAGTCGTGATATCGACTTTCGTATCGACCTCATTCCTGGAGCCAATCCTGTTGCTAGAGCTCCTTATCGACTCGCTTCGTCCGAAATGCGCGAACTCTCGAGTCAACTCCAGGAATTACTTGACAAAGGTTTCATTCGCCCTAGCACTTCTCCTTGGTGCGCACCAGTTCTTTTCGTCAAAAAGAAGGACGGGTCGTTCCGGATGTGCATCGCCTATAGGGAGTTGAATAAGCTGACTATCAAGAATCGCTATCCCCTGCCTCGAATCGATGATTTTTTTTATCAGCTACAAGGTGATACGTGTTTTTCTAAGATCGATCTGTGCTCAGGCAATCACCAGTTACGCATCCAGGAGGAAGATATACCGAAGACCGCATTCCGAACTCGTTACGGCCACTATGAATTCGTTGTTATGCCTTTTGGTTTAACCAACGCACCTGCGGTTTTTATGGATCTGATGAATCACGTGTGTAAACCTTTCCTCGACCGCTTCGTCATCGTGTTCATCGATGATATCCTGATCTATTCCAATTCGAAAACCGAACACGTGCAACATCTACGTTTGGTTCTCGAGCTACTCAAGGGGAATCGACTCTATGCCAAGTTCTCCAAGTGTGAATTTTGGCTGGAGGAGGTTCAATTCCTTGGTCACATTGTCAATAGTCAAGGTATTCACGTCGACTCCGCGAAGATCGAAGATGTTAAGAGTTGGGTTACACCCAAGAACCCGCTGAAGTCCGCTCCTTTCTCGGACTAGCGGGCTATTATCGCTGATTTATCAAAGGATTCTCAAAAATTGTTGTGCCGCTCACTTCTCTCACGCATAAAGCCAAGCCTTTTGTTTGGGGAACCCAACAAGAGACTGCCTTTCGAACTCTCAAGCATATGCTCTGCAATGCTCCCGTTCTCGCTTTACCCGACGGAAACGATGACTTCGTCGTCTATTGTGATACCTCAAACCTAGGCCTCGGTCGTGTTCTGAAACGGGACAAGGTTATCGCTTACGCATCTCGTCAGCTCAAGATCCACGAGAAGAACTATACAACCCACGATCTCGAGCTTGGTGCAGTTGTTTTTGCGTTGAAGATTTGGCGACACTACCTATATGGTACCAAGTGTACGGTCTTCACAGACCATAAGAGCCTACAACACATCCTTAGCCAAAAGGAACTGAATATGCGCCAACGCCGTTGGGTTGAACTTCTTAATGATTACGACTGTGAGATTCATTATAATCCTTGCAAAGCAAATGTTGTTGCCGATGCTCTCAGCAGACGGAGCTATTTACATAGCGTTCGTAAGGTCCAAGCCCAGCATAATCTCGAAGCTCTTATGCGCGAAGCCCAACATGCTTGTTTTACCGAACGCACTTTGAAGAAGGAAAGGATTCTTAACGATGGAGCCCAGCTAGTGAATAAATCGAATGGGATATTCCATTATCGAGACCGAATTTGGATCCCCAAGCGCACTGACCTACGACAAATTTTGATGGACGAAGCCCACAAATCTCGATATTCTATTCATCCCGGTGCCGACAAAATGTACCAGGACCTTCGCTACAAGTACTGGTGGCCGGGCATGAAGAAAGATATCGCTCTCTATGTTTCGAAATGCCTGACTTGCTCGAAAGTCAAGGCCGAACATCAAAGACCCTCTGGCTTACTTGTCCAACTCGAGATCCCTATGTGGAAATGGGAGAGTATAGCTATGGACTTCATAACAAAACTTCCACGCACGCCATCAAGTCACGACAACATCTGGGTTGTCGTTGACCGCTTGACTAAATCTGCTCATTTTCTGCCGATACGAGAAGACTTTAAGGTAGAAAAATTAGCCCGAATCTACACTGACGAAATCATATGTCAACATGGGACGCCACGCGACATCATCTCTGACCGCGATGGTCGGTTTACCTCGCATCTTTGGGAAACGTTTCAATCCGCTCTCGGTACTACTCTTAATCTAAGTACCGCTTTCCATCCCCAAACTGACGGTCAGACTGAAAGAACGATTCGTACCCTTTGGTGGTAATTGGGACGCATACTTACCTTTAGTCGAATTCTCGTACAATAACAGCTATCACTCTAGCATCCAAATGGCACCATTTGAGACATTATACGGAAGAAGATGTCGATCGCCTATTGTATGGCAAGAGATCGGAGACTCGCAAATAACCGGTCCTGAGCTGTTGCAAGAAACGACTGACAAAATCCTCCAAATTCAAGACAATCTACTGAAAGCTCGGAGTCGTCAGAAAAGTTACGTCGATAGACACCGCAAGCCCCTTGAATTTGACGTTGGAAATCACGTACTCCTAAAGGTATCACCTTGGAAGGGTGTGATCAGATTCGGCAAGAAAGGAAAGCTCGCGCCTCGATATGTTGGACCCTTTAAGATTCTGGAAAGGATCGGCAAAGTGGCCTACAGACTCGAACTACCGGAGGAACTTAGTAACGTCCACCCGACTTTCCATGTTTCGAACCTCAGAAAGTGTATGGCCGAGCAGGATATACAAGTTCCACTTGAGGATCTACAAGTGGATGAAACATTACACTTCATGGAGAAGCCTGTCGAGATCATGGATCGAGAAACCAAGAAGCTCAGGCGCTTACGCATTCCCATTGTGAAGGTTCGCTGGGAAGGCAAAAGCGACGCAGAGTTCACCTGGGAACTCGAAAGCGACATGAAGGCGAAGTACCCGCAGTTGTTTGTTACAGCTAAGGCCTAATTTTGGGACGAAATTCCCTTAAGCAGGGGAGGCTATAACACCCCGCGTTTCGAAAGTCAAAGTACGAGTCACAGTCAAAGTCAAAGGAAGAAAAGATTGCTAATTGCGATCTGTCACTCCTTGCTTAACTATGGATCGTACACCTTGACTTGTAATCGAATCCTTTATTTTATTTACTTTAGTTGTATTATGTGGAATATCTGTGAATAATCAAGGTTTAATCGCATGTTTTGTCGCTTTATCGATAATCGCATCGCAATCGCATTCGCAACTCGAATTATGCATTCTGGATATTTTTTTACGTGTGTGTATGCTATCTATGTGTTACTTGTGCATGTTTATTTATGTTATGTTTTGTGGTTATTAATCAAAACGAAATCGCAATTCTATCGCAACGCAATTGAATCGCAAATGCCAAACGCAAGTTAATTAGGATGATTGTATGTTAGATATAGCGGGTATCGATTAAATTATTTGTAGCTATTGTTTAATACTATCGCATCGCATACTCGCTTAAACGCATCGCAAAACCCAACGCGCGAAACGAAACCCCGAAACTCAACTCGTCGGACCACCTCGGTCAAATGGCCAATCGATCGAATGGCCATCCTATCGGATTGCCATCGAAGTGATATCCGATCGTTGGCCTGTTCGAAACTTTCAGCCTTTCCCTTTTTGGCACCCTATAAATACCCCCTGTCACATTATTTGTGATGTGACAGCTCCCTCTCACTCGACCAGCACACTCAAGGCCTTCTTTCTCTTGATTTCTAGCGATTCTTGTAAGTTTTCAACTCAAATCTTGTACTTCAATGATCTACACGCACTTCTTCATCACCTTCTCTTTTGAATCTTAACTTTTAACCCTGAAATCAGCGGATTTGAGGTGTTCTAAGGTGATGTCATCATGGAGTTCTTATGAACTTCAAGTTTTGACCTCATTCCACCAAGAATAACTCAGATCTGAAGGATTTCCACATGATTAAACAATGATTTTGCATAGATCTAAACATTTTCAAAGTTAAAAGGATTGAAAGATACTTTTTCAACTTTCTTTCAACTCTTTTGCATTCAATGCACTCAAAACCGATAGAATCGAAGCTCGTTCAGGTCTTCTACTCATTTCTTAGTGAAGTATCAGTCTGAGATCTGGTTTCTATCAAAGAGACAACCGATTTTGGGTTAAACATGAACAACCGTCACGAACCAGTAAACTGATCGGATTTAGGTGACTCCTGTTCGATCGGACGACTTGGGACTTGACGTGGTTCCGTTGTTTAGTACGTTGTCATACCGTCTCGATCAAACTGCAAAACTTTCAAAAATAATCAAGTTCAAGACGATTAGAATCATTTGGATGGATTGTCATCCGATCGGATTGCACTTGTCTCCAACACTTAATATTTTCAAATTTTCAAACAAAGTGAATGTCGAACGGATTGCCATCCGATCGAACGGCCATCCGATTGGTTGACATTTGGATCTTCAACACTTAATCATTTTCATAATTTTCAAAGAGAATCAGTTTCTAACGGATCACCATCCGATCGGATTGCTATCCGATCGAGTGACAATCCTGCTGCGAACTTGTTTTCACTGAGTGTCCTGCCAATCGGATCGCTAGCCGATCGAATGACCGTTCAATCGATCAACCTGAAGGGTAGAGATACTTCTCTGATTTCAAAATGCTACAACGAAAACTTCAAAGCCATCATACACAAACACATCCTTACCAAACGAATGTCAATCTGACCGAATGGCCATCCGATCGGATGACCATCCAAACAGATTGACATCTGATCGAATGACCATCCAATCGGATTGCCATCCGATCGGATTACCATTCTACACTTGGTCACTTTTCCCGTTTAACGCGCCGTTCTTTCGCTTATGCTTTCGTTAACTGTTCAGGCTAATCTCTCAGCGCTCCCTTCAATCCAAGAGAGTGTTTATTAACTTAAACACAATCTGTGAGTATACTCTATCCCTTTTTGCTTACGCACTTTTGGGTGTTACATACGTTACTTATTCAAATCACATCGATCACACAACGCAAACACTATTTATACGATGACCGTTATTACATGCTACGTGTTATTCGATGAATGCTTGTATGCTATGTTAACACAGTGATTGTTGCATGACACCTTATTAAGGATAGTACTATAGTTTGGACTCAGCACCTGTCATGGACATGGGTTGTTAAGGGCTTTACTTCACGTGTCCCAGTGGGGATATGTGTTGCGCATTCTACAACTCGCAGTCACGCCTGTGCATATTTCTCTGTCGATAACCTACTAGCTTTCATTTTGCTACATGTTACATGTTGGTTATGCGTAAACAATTTCGAACTCTATTATACTATTAAACTTGTATGCTCACCTTTACACTATGTGTATTGACCTCTATTTTAACGTATGTGACAGGTGCTTAGGATGCTTGCTTGTTATTTGATGAAATTGAGCTAAGATGGAGTCTAGAAACAAACAAAAACAATTTATTTATTTTGAATCTGAGTTGTCGGAACATGTTATTTGTCTTTGAGATATTTATGTCTGTAATAATTGAGTTAGTTGATGGGTTGTGGAATGGGACATAATATTAACTATCTGGTAATTTAGTTGTTATGGATTTCTCCTGGACAATATGTTTCGCTCAGTGCCACGCCCCGATGTTTCCGTCATCGGTTGGGGTGTGACACTAGTTAGGCTATTCGAATGCGCTTTTGCGAAAATGACGCGTTAACGTAGCGTAGACTACCTTAACGGGTCATAATGGGTCAAAAGCACATACGATAGGTTTCAATTCAGAATGTAGGCTTTCATAAGCCATATCATATGAGTTCCAACACTCATTTGGCTTACAAGACCTCGTTCTACCCGATCTCCCGATTTAGGTGCCGATTTATTAACATAGTGATCCGATACTAGGTGCCACTTGGTTCCTTGATTGCCCGAGCTTGTTAGTTCACTTAATCGAGGATACATTACAATCTCAAGTGAGTACATAGTTCCCCTATTTTATGCTTATAATTGTTTTGGGGTGATTCATATGTGCTAAACGATTTTGAGTTTTCAAAACAAATACTATGGTTTATATTAAACTTAACGATTTCAATAATGTGGACGAACTTGTTGGTGCGTTAGTACATAACACGAATGACATAATTAACAATGATCAAGCAGACCAGTAGTATGTTATGGTACCATAGGATCTGACAAATCCCGTTATCGGACTATCGCCATGGTTATGGGGTATTATGGGTAACGACAGAACCTGATGATTTTAACAAACCCTTTGGTGGTTTGTTTGTCGAGTTAAAGATGCCCTTTGGTGGTATAGTCGAGTCAGAACACAGGTTTAAATGTATTCATTAAAGAAGGACCAAAAGTTGTATTTCACAATTAAATCACGGACGATTTGAACGATTAAACGATGGTTTATAACACGAACGATTTGAACGATTGAACCATGGTTTATAACACGAACAATTTGAATGATTTGAACGATGATTTATAACACGGATAATTTGAACGATTTAAATGATTTTTGGACGATTGGTTTATGGTAAGTAATTAGATAACGGGACGGGTGTAATGTGATAAAAGCATTGTGGATATTGTCACACCCCCAAATCCACATGCGGAGTACTACCTCGAGGTGTGTGACTGACCAGGATCCAGTCACCAATCATATTGAACAAGCAATTTAATAATAGTAAAGTCCACCAACCATAAAGATTAGTGAGCACCATAATTAGAGTTCCAAAGTTTTAAGTTCAAAATGCAGTTTAAGTAAGTAGCGGAAGCATACGCAAAACAGTTCAAATATGTTCATAGTTCAAGTTTATTATAGAACACAACACATTGGGTTAAGACGACCACTACACATCCCCACGATGCAAGCTCCTGAGTCACTGGGTACCCGCAAAGCATGCAGTAGGGTATCAACATAATGTTGGCGAGTTCACGAGTTGTCCAGTTTTAACTTTTGAAAACGTAAGTTGTTTAGATAAGACATTTATAATCACGTCATGGGGAGCTACCCCATCTGAAAGCTTTACTAAACTGGCGATACCGAAACTGTTGACGAGAAGTTGTTGTGCCCCAAGTCAATTGTTAGGATCTGAGTTTCTTTTGATTGTGTTTTTGTTTAAGAAATGATGAAAATGAATAAGTAATGCAGCGGAATTAAAATGGAAATAAACTTTGCACACAATCAAATAGGAGAAATGCTTTTAACACACATGTTTGAACATTGAACCGAATGCTTAAATTTATTCCAAACACCGATTACAATTTTGCATGCATGTAACAAACTCCCCCTCAGCCTGAGCTCACAGTATTTGTTCGTACAGGAAGAAAAGTGATGAAGAGCTAATAGAACAGTACAGGGTACTGTTCTATTTATAGGCACGCTCAAACCACTGTGGCATCTTTGCTGACGTCACCATGATAGTGACATCTAACCTCCTAATAAACTCTAACGACTGCCCTCATTACAACTACTGATAGCAAACAACTGATTACAATATATTACATAGAAAATAAACTAAACAACTGATTCTTCATTCCACTGCTTAGTCTTCAGTCGTGCTTCTAGTCTTCAACAGTACTTGAAACAAGGCAGTTGTTTGAGTCATCAGCATTTTGGTCTTTATCAGTCCTTTGGAATCACCAGCAGTTAGGAAAGGCAGTAGTTGTGTCCATCAGTTGTTAGAGCCATTATCAAGGGGAAAGCTTGTGTACAAACATCTGCTTATTCTGGATCCACTGCTCTGATCCGGTTTTGGCTTTAATCAACTGTTCCTCTGGTAGGGTTCAATCCCAACAATCTCCCCCTGGAACAGATGATGCCAAAACCCTTCATTATTGTAGATCTTTATTGTCTCATCAGCAGTTCCCTTATCTGACCTTTAAGTTATAACTCAAAGTCTATGGCATCTGTATCATCTTCATCCCTGCAAAGTGTAAGATCAAGGAGATCCTGCAGAACTTCAACACTCAGGCCTAGTGCTTGTTCCCTTGATATTTTCTTCACTTCTCCATTGGATTTGATCAGAATCAATACGTAGGTCTGTTTATCAGTTTTCCACTTTAGTATTTTTGAATCCAGTGGGTTTCTTGGGAGATTTTTATTTGAAGATGAGTTGGGAGAAGGTGGCCTGGTGATAACTGGCTGAGCAGTGCTTGGAGCTTGAGCAAGTTCAAGCATATCAGTTATCATATCTTTGGGGACCATTTTGATAATTTCATCACCTGCTGCTATATCCTCTGTTGTTTCTGCATCCATATGTTTTTGCCTCCTTCTTTGATAAAGGAAGGCACCAGGTGGAGCAGTGGCTTTCCTGCCTTGCAGTTTTGGTGGTCTTGTTGAAACCACTGCTTCAGGATAGTCAGGTTTTTGTGGAATATTTGGATTTATCTTTCTCAGTTCTTCCAGCCTTTTGTAGCTGGCGCTGACTTTGTCTTCTTTCCACCTTGTCACCTGATTTCTAGACCCAAAATCAGCAGTGATTAATCCCTCTTTCATTCTCTTAAGCTCTAGCACCTTGTCTGGTACATTCTTCAAGTACTTTGACCAAACAGGAGGAGTGTGCTTGACTTTGTCTTTATTCATTTTTTCAATTCTCTCCAACTCCTCTTTGAGCTCACCCACTGTCCATTCTTTATATTGAGCTTTGTCACCTTTGTACCTTTTGAAGGCCATAATGTGCTCAACATAATGTTTCTTTAAGGTTTCATCATCTCTTTCAGACAACTACTGACAGAGATTCTTTGCAAACCTTTCCAAGGCACTGACTTGAGAGAGCGGGAATTGATAATGTCTTTGTATTTCCTCGTCAGATTTTCCTTGGGTGTTTCTTTTTGAAATATCCTCAGCCTGTTGAGCCTTTATCTTCAAATACTCTTCAATATTGTTTGTCCTTGGATATCCTTGGACAGATGGTAGATTCCTTTTTACAGGATCATCTTCAACATAAAAATATATGATCTCTTCTCTGACTACTATAAGTTCCAAAGGAAATTGGACACCTGCAGGAGTGATGGCAGTGTTTAGTTGTTGTACTAAGGCTGAAGAGAGAGGAATAGGGTTAGGAATAGGTACAAGAGGCAGTGATTGTGAAGATGTTGGTTGTGGTGGAGAATCATCATCTTACAAAATTATTCTTCTCCTTTTTAGTTTAGGAGAGACTGATGATGTTTTGGTTGGTTCAGTGATGGTGATTTGAGTGGTGGCTATTGTAGTGGAAGTGATTGAAGTGGAAGGTTGCTGACTAACAGTTGTTGAAACAACTGGTGTTTCAACCACTGTTGTCATTACAACTGATGATGTGTCATCAGCTGTCTTCTCCTTTTTGGCAGGAGGTGATGGTGGTTGTGTAGTTGTTTTTGGTGGTGAGGTGGTTTTTGGTGGGGCAGTGGTTGGAATGGGAGCAGTTGTTGTAGTTGAAGTGGTGGTTGTTGGTTTAACAACTGCTGAAACCACTGAAGTACCAACAGTTGTTGATACAGCAGGTGTTGCAACAGCTGTTTGGGTGGAAGATTGATGTGTGGAGGTTTTAGTAGGTTTGGGAGTTTGCTTTGTGGATCTGGATAGTGTGTGTTTGGGTTCCCTCACTTTTCTAGTGGGATTCTTTCTTTTTGGCTCAGGATTATTATCATCCTTTGGCTCAGAAATACCCTGCTCAATCAGCTCCATAAAAGCTCTTTTCTCCTGTTCCCACCTGGCTTTATCCTTAGCCTCCCTATCCCTTTTTACACTTGCTTTTGCATCAGCAAGTGCATTTGTGGTTACATCAACCTTTTTACTACCATCTGGCAAGGGAATGTCTGCAAGCATGCTTGATTTATCTGGTTCAATGTAGAGACCATCTTCATACCCTTTCTTTTTTAAATGCTTTAATTTCTCCCCCTTTTGGCATTATCTGTTGGAGGGTTATCCACAAAGATAACAGTGGGAGGTGTAGTGCCAGTGGTGTTCAGCAAATGGGCCTTTATAGCCTTGATATCAACCTGGGTGTCTTTAAACCTTGACTCCATGAGATTTCTGATCTTTTGAACTTGTATCTCATGTTGCTGATCAGCTAATTCTCTTTGATGTTGGAGCAGAGGTTGAAACAAACTCCACAGCTCATCTGTAGAAGGAGCATATGATAGAGGAGCTGTTGGAGTTGGTGCAGCAGTGGGTAGTACCTGTTGAACTTTTAACAACTGTTGCAGCATTTCTTTATTTCTGCAACAGAAGTATCCAGTTTATCAACTCTAGCCGTCAATTCTTGGTACATTAATCCATCACCCAACTTAACGGGATCATCTGATTTCCCACATTCAGTGGTTGTAACAGTGGTTGACTCAGGGATTGTATTCCAAAAGTTATCCACTAATGCCCCTTTATCTTGGAACTGGGGACTTCTTCCTTCAAAATGAGAAACACTTTTTAGTGAACAAGTGAAGACTGGATTCACAAGAGTTCCCAGAGAAGAAATTGCCTTCTAGGAAGTCTGATTTATGTAACTACTGTCCAAGTGCAAACCAGTGGGTTCAGCACTTGTAGTAGTTGCTTCACTTGAACTACCACCAAGAGTTACTTGTAACTCAAGGGGTGTAACCTCCTCAGGTGTTGTTGGTGGGTTAGCAATGATTGAAACACCAGACCCAGTCACTTGTTGAGGTATGTTCTCATTGACAGGTGATTGAGAAGGACTAGTTTGTGTCTAGTTCAAATCAAGAGCATCCAACAATAACTTTGTGGGGGAATTGTGGCAGTGAGTATGGGTGTAGAAAGCGAATTTGCCCCGGGCAGTGGGCTGTGGATGATGGAAGCAAGTGATTCCAGAGCATCATATTGTGGTGTCCCTATTCTTACAACCTTTTCTTTTTTAGAAGAAGCAAGAGGAGTTTGAGGCATGGGTTGAGATCTTTCTACCATCTGCTGTGAGGAAGTAGCAGCAGTGGTTTCTAGTGACTTTTGTGTTGTCACTAGCAGTTGCTCTGGGATCTTATCTTCCTGAGTTGCCTTTTTTGTAGGTTTGGGGGGCTTTTGAGTTTTCTTTTGTCTTGGTTTTGTGGTGGTTTTAGGTGTGGGTTTCACAATAGTTGTTTTGCTGCTGTGATCACCTAGAGCAGTGGGCTCAGCAGCAGGTGCCTGAGGAGCAGTGGTAGCTGCTAAAAACTGCTCAGGAGCCTCTGCTTTTGTTTTAGAAGGCTTTGATAATTTTGTAAAAGTTTCAGTTTGTAAGCCATTTATTTGAAAAGAGTCACCTTGGATGAGTACATGAGCATCATCCTTTCCAAATTTCTTTTGAAAGTAAAAACTTAAGAACCTTGGAAATAATAAAAAAGATTTTGCAGTAACATTTTTTACCAAGTCATCAAAGATCTCCTGGGAGTAGTTAAAATTTTCGTTTTGTAAAATAGCATATCCCAGGTATTGGATCTTTAATGGTATCTCATTAAAAGCAGTTGTTTTATTTGAAACACACATCAAGAGGGTATGGAATAAAAATCTTGTTGCAGGAGAAAAGTTACCTTTTTGTAAGGTGTCCTTTCTCATTTCTTCAGCATACCTCCTTTCAAGAAAATCAGTTTGATACTCGTTTTTGGGAAAAGAAGTTTTACCTTGCTGATCATCGAGTTCAAATACTTCTGAAATGGATTGTGGTGTAATGTTGACCTGTTTACCCTTTATAGAGGAATTAATGGCTATGATTGTCTCACCTTGGGTCTCAAGTGTGGCATTTTTCCAAAATTCTCTCTGGGTTTTTAGGTAGATTGGAGCATTAGCAGTCAATAAAGTTTTGTACTTTGAAGACGAAAGAGCGTCAATGGTGGAATTGAAGGTTTCAGTGTGAGTGGGTTTTGTGAGTAGACCCAAGTAATTGTGAGGAGCTTTGTATGGAATTTCGATGGCTTTTTCAGTGGGTTTTTCAGATGATGAAGACTTTGATTTTGTCATTTTGAAGAAGAAGAACGATGAATGATTTGAGAGAAATGGATGATAACTGCTTTGAGAAAGGAACTTTTGAATTCGATTCGACAGTAAAAACCCTGTTTGGGGGTTTTTCTCAGGGTTTTATACAGAAAAGGTGAATGCTGACGTGGCAACGGTTACAAAAAGATCGGACCGCTATGTACTGTCCACATGCCAACCCTTGATGAGTAATGGAGGACAGTTGTTTTATGAAACCACTGATGGAGCAATATCAGTGGTTGCAACGGTACAATGAAAACAGTGGGTATTTTAACTATCAGTGGATAGCTTATCAGTGGATGAAAACACTGATTTTGGAGAACAGTGATTACCAAGGAAATGAGAGAACGGGGGATGACTTTCAGCAGTGGACAACATTAAATAGAACAGATGTTTTAGCAAAACAGTGGTTATGGCAGACTTTTAAGGATTTAATGAAAAAATCATTTTTAGCTATTTTTAAGGATGGATTTTTTATTTTCTGAAAACATTTTAATGCTTTTATTCATAGAAAAACAGGATTTTGCCTGTTATTCCATGTTCAGCATGCCAATTCTAGAGATCAAGCTTTCAAAGGTGGATGTGTCTAATGCTTTGGTTAGAACATCTGCCAGCAGATCTTTAGTTGGAACATGGTGCAGAGAAATCAAACCTTTTTCATAGCAATCCCTCACAAAGTGATGTCTGATATCAATGTGCTTGGTGGTTGAATGGGATACTGGATTTTGATGATATTTTCTACTGCCTGACTGTCCAACATGAGAGGTGTCTTTAGGGCAGTGATACCAAAATCCAGCAACTGATTTTGAAGCCAAAGCAGTTGGGTTGTACAGCTTGCAGCAGCTATATACTCTGCCTCAGCAGTGGATGTGGAAACATATGCTTGCTTTTTGCTTTGCCAAGACACTAAGCAACTGCCTAGGAATTGGCACCCTCCTGAAGTGGACTTTCTTGTCTTGTCACATCCAGCAAAGTCACTATCTGAGAAACCTGAAAGCTTGATATTTCCATCAGCTGGATACCAGATACCAAGTGTGGGAGCACCTTTTAGGTATCTGAATATCCTTTTTACAGCAATAAGATTTGACTTTCTAGGGGTTGATTGGGATCTTGCACAAACACATGTTGCAAACATGATGTCTGACCTAGATGCAGTTAGGTACAATAAAGACCCAATCATGCTTCTATATAAAGTTTGATCAACCAAATCATCCTTTTCATCAGACATGACTATTTTATTTGTTGCAATGGGTGTACTGCATGGCTTACAATCATCCATCTCAAATTTCTTTAAAAGTTCTTTGGCATATTTTCCCTGATGGATAAAGGTGCCATTTTGCAGTTGCCCTACTTGGAGACCAAGGAAGCACTAGAGTTCATCCATTGCACTCATCTCAAACTCAGCTGTCATGAGTTGCCTAAACTCTTCACACATTTTATTACATGTGCTTCCAAAAATGATGTCATCCACATAAATCTGGACAATCATCAAGTCTTTTCCTCTCCATTTTAAAAACAATGTTTTATCTATTTTACCTCTTGTGAAACCAATGGAAAGTAGAAAGGTGGAAAGAGTTTCATACCAGGCTCTTGGTGCTTGTTTCAGGCCATACAAAGCTTTATTTAGCTTGTAGACATGATTTGGATTAAATGGATCCTCAAAGCTTGGAGGTTGACAAACATATACCTCTTCTTGAATCTTACCATAGAGGAATGCACATTTTATATCCATTTGATACACCTTGATGTTGTGGTTGATAGCAAAGGCCAGGAATAATCTGATAGCTTCTAATCTTGCTACAGGGGCAAATGTTTCATCATAGTTAATGCCCTCTTCCTGTCTGAACCCTTGAACCACAAGCCTGGCTTTATTCTTGACAATAATACCCCTTTCATCAGTTTTATTTTTAAAGACCCACTTTGTGCCAATAGGACTTACACCCTCTGGCAGTGGTACATGCTCCCAAACTTGTTGTCTTCTAAACTGTTGGAGCTCCTCCTGCATGGCTTCTACCCAGCCGTTGTCTTTTAGTGCCTCTTGGTACTTGACTGGCTGTTGGAGAGATAGGAAACCAGCAAAAAGATAGATGTTTTGAGATTGGCTTCTTGTGAGCACCCCTTCACTGATGTTGCCAATGATTTGGTCAGGTGGATGAGACTTCAAGAAGATAAGATCTCCTTTGTATGGAATAATAGCATTTAATGGTGAGGGCTGCAGACGTGAATCATCTGAGCTAACCACTGCTGGTGACTTTGATGATCCAGCAGTGGCTTCAAATGGAGGTGGAATAGGAGGAAGAGGTGTGGACACATGTTGACTTTGATCCACTGTTTGAGGACTTTTATCAAAGGTGTTTGATGATGTGGAAGCAGGTGTTGATGGACTACTTTGGTCAACAACTGTTGAGGTAGCAGTGGTTGAGCTTTCATAGCTATTTTGAACATCTGCTGCTCTACCATTTGATGCAGACTTTTGTTGTGAAATGATGACTTCATATCCATAGTCTGATGATGAACTTTGGGATGGACCTGCACTGTTAGTCTTGACAGCAGTATTTTCAAAAGTGAATTTATCAAGATCAAACAATTCTGCAGGATTTGCTGGGATTTTTAGTGACGAAAGTTCATTGAACTTTACATTCAAAGTCTCTTCCACTGTCTTAGTCCTTGTGTTAAATACTTTGTAGGCCTTAGCAATGGTTGAGTATCCCAGATGATAACCACAATCAATTTTAGCTGCAAACTTTGAGATAGAATCTTTTAAGTTTAAAATGAAGCATGGGCAGCCAAAAACTATGAAATATGAAATCAATGGCTTTATTTTATGCAGCAGTTCATAAGCAGTCTTTTGATGTCTAGGATTGATTAAAACTATGTTCTGGACATAGCAAGCAATGTTTACTGCCTCTGCCCAGAAAGTTAATGGCAAACCTGAATCAGCAAGCATGGTTCTGGCAGCCTCAATCAAAGTCTTGTTCTTTCTTTCAACAACCCCATTTTGCTCTGGTGTTCTTGGAATGTTGTACTACCTTACAATTCCTTTTGACACACAGAAATCATCTAACTCCTTATTTCTAAACTCTGTGCCATTGTCACTCTGAAAGATTTTTACTGGAAGGTCAAACTGCTTTTCAACCTGTGTAACAAAGTCTTGCAGAATGCCTGCAGTCTCATCTTTAGAATGTAAAAAGTAAGTCCATGTAAACCTAGAAAAGTCATCAACAATAACCAAACAATATCTCTTCTTCCTAAGACTCATGACTTTAACTGGGCCAAACAAATCCATATGAACCATTTGCAAACATTTGGTTGTTTTGGACTCTTCAATTGATTTGTATGAGCTTTTATGTTGTTTTCCTTTTAGGTAGGAAACACAATGCTCAGGACAGGTGAACAGTTTTTGAGGTAAACCTCTTACTAACCTCTGTTTGGATATAGCAGTGATTGTCTTAAGATTTGTGTGCCCCAATCTCCCGTGCCATAATTCTGTCTCTTTGTTAGAGGCAGCTGAGAACAGACAGTCATCAGTCCTGGGGCTCTCTTTTGACATATCAACAACATAAACATTGCCACTTCTTTGAGCAACAAGTTGGGTTTTTCCATTTTTTATTATTTCTTCAATCTTTTTAACCATTTCTAGTCCAACAATCCTTTGTGAAGAATGAGCCATAGCCCTTATCACTCATTTGTGAGACACTCGGGAGGTTGAATTTTAGATTGTCTATTAGATTGACATTTTCAAATTTGACATTACCAGACTGTACTGTACCAGACCCTAGAACCTTCCCTTTACTATTATTGCCAAAGGATATATCACCCCCTCCATGGATTTTGAAATCTTTGAGTAGGGCTCTACATCCTGTCATGTACCTGGAGCCTCCACTATCTACATACCAAAGGCTATCTAAGCATGCAGAAGTTCCCTGCACATGAAGTAAAAGGATTAGTTCATTAGGGTCTCCAAAGCCAATAAGGCTTTGGCTGGGGTCTCAACAGTGTCTGGGTTGAGTTCAGGTGGATGGACAGTGGTTAGCTCAGGGGTTTGGACAGTTTTGGTACTGTTTTTCTCTAACCACTGCTGGGGGTCTTGCCCAATGATCTGCTGATAACCAAATGGATGCATGTTCACTCTTGGTTTAGAAGGCTTTTTGTAAACCTCATAAACATGTGGGATCCTTTGGTATGGCGGTTGACCTTTACCTCTTCGGTATTGGTTAGCAGGTACAATAACACTTGTTTTGTTGATATCATATGCTTTTAGATGAAAACAGTCTTTTGTTAGATGATTCTTCTTTTCACAGAAATCACAAAACAGGTTTTTAACTTTTTCTCTTCTTTTCTTCTTCTCAGACTCCTTGTCAAAGAGTTTTGAACCACTGTTGGGATGTCTTTGAGAGGAATGACCTTTGCTTTAGGAGCTTTTACACCATCAGTGGTTGTGAAATCCATTGGTTTAAAATTCTCAAGAATGTCACACTCATCAGACCATGTGGGTTTAAATTGGTATTTCTCAATTTCCTCAAAGGTTAAGGATCCCACAGATCTTTCCAGAGTGATTTTGTTATCAAGTTTGTCAGTTATCTTAACTTCTTGGCCATTCTTGTTGGTTGGTGTGATTTCAACAGAACCAGCTTGTTTAGCAGCAGTGTTTTCAATTTCATCATATTTTCTAAACCCTATGCCAAATTTTACATTGCTTTCAAGATGCTTTTTCTAGTATGACTTCATAACCTTTGCAAGATTCCACCCATCTTTCACAAGTGATTTGGGTGGATTCCAACTCCTTTTTGCAAACTTGATATTTTTCTACCATAGTTTGGAGTTGGTTCTTAGTTATGCTTTGCTCTTCTTTGAGACTGCATATTTCTTTATCTTTTTCAGCCAATTCGTTTTTAAGTTCTTTTAAAGACTTTTCAAATTTGACTTCATCATTCAACACTCTATCCCTAAGGTTTTCATTCACCTCTTTAATGTTAGCAAATGCTATGATGCATTTGTCTAAACACAGATTTTCAAGAACTGGGATGATACCTTAGCTGCAGCCATCATGGCACAATCATAAGTATGCTCTTTCTCATCAGTCACATTTTCTTCCTTCTCACCATGCTTCTTTTCTTCTTCTTCAGACCAGGGGTCAGACAGTGGTTAAATCAGGGGTTTTGAATTTTCTTCCAGCAGTATTTCACCAGCAACAGCAGTAACCACTGCTTCAGCAACTTCATCCACTGTTTCAGCACTTGTTTGCCCTTTTTCAGCATCCAGCTCTTTTGGTATTGACTCTTATGCCATAAGACAAAATTCATCATTAGAAGCATCACTATTAGCATAGAGTGCAAAATTTTCATCACCAAGCTCATCAGGTAACCTGCTCTAGTCAACAAAACCGTGGGTGAAAAAGCTTTACTGTTCTGATTGAACCACTGCTGGTTGTGCAGCTTGTTGTGGTGCAACTGGTTGCACTTGAATCTGAGGTACAGGAGCTTGAACATACTAAATTTGAGGGACAGTGGTTTGAACATAATGCACAGGAACAGGGTTTGCATAATGAGCAGTGTTTACATGGGCAGCAGGGGTATAATGGGAATAGTGCACAGTGCTTTGGTTTTGTGGTCTAGGGTTTGAGCTGGGATGAGTAACAATTGGACCAATGGTTTGACTCCTACACTCCCTAGAATGACCTAGCCTATTGCACTTATAGCACTTGATCTTTGACTTATCCAACCCCACTTTTAAATTCCCATGTAACCCTGGGAATTTTCTCCCTGTCATTTTATAAAACTTGCTTGTTCTTACACTAAGCAAAGCCAATTGGTGCAAAATGTCCATTTCTTCAAGATCAGTTGGATCAAAGTGTTGTAAGTCATTGAGTTCAAAGCACAAATTATCTGACATCTGGTTTTCACAATTAGCAGTAAAAGCATAATTTGCAGAGTGAGGATCAGAGTTGTTAAAGGCTCCACCAGCAGTTATGTCAATGTAGTGATCATAACTCTGATCCTTACTACTGCTACCAGATTCTTCCTGACCCAAAAGAGTTGTGCTACCAAATGAGTAATCATCAGCAACTTTTCCAGACTCTTGCAACTTCTTTTTCTGATTCAACTCCCTTTCATAGGTCAGGAGTCTACCATGAAGCTGGGTCAGTGTCAGATCTTTGAACTCAACAGAGTTTCTGGTCACAAATGCAATTGTATCCCATTTTTCAGGCAGTGATCTAAGAAACCTGCAATTTTGTGTAGATTTATCAAATTCAACTTTAACAAGTCTTAGCTCACTAATGAGACAACTGAATCGCTCAAACTGTTAATGATTCACCCTTAATGTGACAAAAGGTTTCATACTTCTGATTTAGAATTTCCCTGTTATTTTCAATTACTTCTTCAGTTCCCCCAAATTGTTCCTTAAGTGCATCCCATAATTCATTGGCACTGTTACAGTGTAACAGCCCAGCATAAATTTCATTGGGTAGTGCAGATGCAATGATGCAAAATGCTTTGGCATCGAGTTCAAACTTTTGAAAATCAGTTTCAGTACAGTTTTCAGGTTTTTTAGGTTCGAACTTCTTTGAATCCTCAGCACTTGGCACCATAGGAACATGTGGTCCAAAAACAACAGATCTCCAACATCCGGTATTCTGTTGAGCAAGGATGTGACCCATCCTTCTCTCCCAGATGTTGTATTCATTATGTTTCAGCATGGGTGGTTTGAAAAGTGAACCAATGTTATTCTTATCATCTTGTGATTGTGACGTCATCCTGGTTGTTTTACAGGCACTGATTAATCAACTTTGAACATGATTAAGCCTTACTCTGTTTTTCAACAAAACGAACAACTATCAGCATCAACGATTGGGAGCTGAACTATTTATGTCAAAATGATTGTTAGATCAAATTTGACTGTCCGGGCTCTGATACCAATTGTTAGGATCTGAGTTTCTTTTGATTGTGTTTTTGTTTAAGAAATGATGAAAATGAACAAGTAATGCAGCTGAATTAAAATGGAAATAAACTTTGCACACAATCAAATAGGAGAAATGCTTTTAACACACATGTTTGAACATTGAACCGAATGCTTAAATTTATTCCAAACACCGATTACAATTTTGCATGCATGTAACAAACTCCCCCTCAGCCTGAGCTCACAGTGTTTGTTCGTACAGGAAGAAAAGTGATGAAGAGCTAATAGAACAGTAGAGGGTAATGTTCTATTTATAGGCACACTCAAACCACTATGGCATCTTTGCTGACGTCACCATGATAGTGACATCTAACCTCCTAACAAACTCTAACTACTGCCCTCATTACAACTACTGATAGGAAACAACGGATTACAATATATTACATAGAAATAAACTAAACTACTGATTCTTCATTCCACTACTTATTCTTCAGCAATGCTTCTAGTCTTCAGCAGTACTTGAAACAAGGCAGTTGTTTGAGTCATCAGCATTTTGGTCTTTATCAGTCCTTTGGAATCACCAGCAGTTAGGAAAGGCAGTAGTTGTGTCCATCAGTTGTTAGAGCCATTATCAAGGGGAAAGCTTGTGTACAAACATCTGCTTATTCTGGATCCACTGCTCTGATCCGGTTTTGGCTTTAATCAACTGTTCCTCTGGAAGGGTTCAATCCCAACATCAATGTCTATCATCATTGACCAAGATGCAAGGTCTACTAGTTCACGCCCGATCCCCCTCGGTCACGGTGTGAGGTTGTCAAACCTAATAGCGCTATCAACTAATAACCCGTTCGCCCCCGGCGATTAATCGATACTGTAAGCAGGGACTTTACATGATAGAGATTCGATTAGTTTTGCTAGTTGTTGTTTGTGCATACATTTGTCGACTTCTTCTTATATCGAGTCTTGGATTCGTTGCGGATCTGAACAAGCATGATGTCATCATTCTTGATGATGACATCATACAAGTGACATCACTCTTGCATCATGAAATAGGAAATTGAATGCACACATGAGACAAAAATTTTATTTCGTTTTAAACAGAATGTAATTTCGTTTGAATGCATGTTATGGTAATTTCGCATGAACTGTCATGGGTAATTCCATGCGGAATTACTTTCCTATAAATAGGTGGTTCATGTTTCTCATTTAGTACGGAATTAGATTGTGATACCGAGGTGCTGCCAGTTTGTCTACTGATTGTAAACAGTGTTATATCAATATACAAGACGTTTAAAGTGAGAATCAAGCTGTTCCACAGTCTATACGTCTGTTTTCGCCTTTCTTATAGAGAAGAACTCTTCTGAACGACTCATTTGGGTCACGATTCGATCCTACAAGTGGTATCAGGGCTCAAGACGAGGAGTTCACACGAAAACAGCCTGATTTCGTCTCTATTTCTGTTTTCTACATCTTCTATTAAAAATTGAACAAGTTTTTATGGACAAAATGGTTTAAATTTCGCATATAACATTCACAACAGTGTTTTAATAAATCCTTGAAAAAACCAGATCTTAATTCAATCAAAATATGATATTATTGGTAATTCCGTTTGGACTTCAATTCGCATAAAATGACATCATCCTTAATTCCATTCGGAATCACGGCCAAAACACCCTAATTTCGTTTGAAAACGTTTGATAATACCGCACGGAATCAAATTCCGTTTGAAATTGCCTTGTTATTTCACACGAAATTATTAATTCCGCTTGAAGGTGCTGCTTATTTCAAACGAGATCAGATTCCGCTCCAAAAATGACTTGATTCCGCTTGAAACTGAGCTAAATTGATTAATGTGTGTCGGTTAAGTGAATATTAAGGTCCAATTAAAATCAATCGGTATTATAAAGTTGTCAGCCTTTAAAAATCGTGCATGTAAAGTTGAAAGTATTTGCAGCCCACTATTCAATATTAACGGTCCAATAAATTGCTTGTGATAAAATCAATTGTCGGCTTTTGCATGTGAAAGTGATTTTCATTACAGAAGTCTCGTGATACACATAATTTGATCTAATCAATATACATCGGCCCAATCATATTTGTTTGTCCATTGATTGTTGTCGGCCAGAATTAATCCGACCCATGTGATTCACATAGCGGCCCAATCAGAATTAAGTAAACAATTAAAATTGTCGGCCCATGTATTGATATAAGTGTTTGCATGTGATTATTAATGTTGTCGGTCACGCATCATTACATGTGAATTCAGACTTTTGGTTCAATCAGCAATCAGTTTGCATGTGGATTTGAAACCCAATATAATTCAAAGGTCCAGTTAAATCAGTAATCATTAAATAGTGTTGTCAGCATTGTTATGTGTAAATCTCGGCCCAATTCATTCTAAGCCCAAAAGTGTATCACAACAGTTCATTCTAAGCCCATATCTCGTGGCCCATTTGTTCTGGTCTATTCATTCAGTGATTATACCGGAATACATTGAAAGTGTCTGCAAATCTTTGACACGAGTCTTAGATTGATTTCATCAACACACACTTTTATGTATTCAGTTCGTTTAAACTGATCATTTGTTTGTTTGTTTGCAAGTGTTTTACGAGGTGATCCAGCTTGTTGGAGACCAGTATTTTTAAAACAAGAAAGTTTGTGTTTGTGAAGCTTTGACTTTGAAACATGGAAGAGGAATTCTACAATGCGTTTGCTACACCAGTTGCACCAGTTACAGCTGCTGAAACATTGTACAGTGAGAATGAGACGGGAACTCATCAGAAACCACCGAAGCTGATGTACATTGAAGATTTTAAAGGTTGGCAAAATCGATTTGAGAACTGGGTGCAAGCTTACAAATTTGATGCATGGTGTTCATTAGAAAAAGATTACGAGAAACCGAAAAATGAGTGTGGGCTTGAAAAGGCTTTTTGTGACTTCTCAGAAACTGATAAATTGAAATATATAAGTGAAAAAAATGATGATCATTATTCTTCAACAAGCGATTAAAGAAGATATTTTTGTTTTGCTTCAACATGAGGGCACTGCAAGATCAATTTGGAATGCATTGATTCAGAAATTCAAAGGAAGTGCAGATATGATCAAAAACAAAAAGGCATTATTGAAGAAATCATTCAACATGTTTGTAGCTTTTGATCATGAAACAACAAAGATGACCATTGATAGATATTGTCATCTTAATGGGAAGATTGGATATAAAGAAAGATGATGAGGAATGGGTTGATAAACTTGCTGATGCATTACCATAGCAGAAATGGGGAACTTATCTGTTGATTATCAAACACATGAGAAAATCTGAAAATATGAATATGGCACAATTTATTCAGAAGATTGAAGAGCACGAGTTGGATATTCAGAAAACAGCAATCATGAAGAATCCAAATGCTCAACAAGATGTCAGTTTGTACTACCGAGGAAACAAATTTGAGGCTACTCCCAGCCCAAAGATTCAAACAGGTTTCAGTGCTGATAGTTCTTTTGGAACAAAGGGAAGTACTGTGACTCAGAGTGGTGGACATTCATCCTCGTATTCAAGCTTTGATCCAAATCATACCACACCAAATTCGCAACAGCAGAATTCTACAAATCTGCAATGTAATGTTACTCTGAACATTCAAAACGGTCAAAATTTGTCTCCAGAAATAGCCAAACAACACATGGCATCTCTCGTTGCTATGTTGGAATCATATGAAAGTTTGATTGCTGGCAAAATTGGAAATCTGATGCTTACAAAAGAAGATTATGACCAAATTGATGCAGAGAAACTTGAGTTGATGGATGTGAAATGGTGTATGGCTAGTGTTGTTAGACGTGCAGAAAAATTTCAACAAATCACAGGAAGAGATGAGTTTCGGGGATTAGCTAATTCTCCGTTAGGATTTGACAAGTCAAAAGTTACCTGTTTCCGTTGCAAAGGAAAAGGACACTTTAAACGAGAGTGTAAAAACCAAGAAGCAACCGAGAATCAAGAAAAAAATAATTATTATCAGAAATCAATTTTTCATCAGGTTGCTCAACAACCACAAACTGCACATGCTCGTGCTCGTGCTCGTGCTATTGAAGATGGAAATAAGAAAGCTTTACTTATTCATCAAGATGATGAAAAAGTTGCTGAGGGATTTAGTTGGGACAAATACATACCTGGAACAGCTCTTGTTGCTAGAATCCTGGGTGAAGATGAGACTAGTCAGAAAAGAATCTGAATTTTTCCAGATCTAGGAAGTGATGTTGATACTGATGATGAGGAAGAATATCTTAACAAAGCTAGAAAAGGTATAGATCCTGATAGTTTTAATTTGTTTTTTGCAGATAAAATGGAGATGCTGAATCAGAAGAAGATTGCCAGATTGAAGAGGGAGCTGGAAGCAGCAAAAATGCTGGCTGATGAAAAGGCAAAAACAGAAGCTGGAGAAGCAAATGTTGAACTAGTGACTGAGAAAATAGTTGAGAAAATTGTTGAAGTGGAGAAAATAGTTGAAGTTGAAAAATTAGTATTTGAGAAAATTGTCGAAGTAGAGAAAATCGTCGAGGTAGAAAAATTTGTTGAAGTCGAGAAACTTGTTGAAGTTGAAAAGATTGCCGAGGTTGAAAAGATAGTTGAGGTTACTAAACCTTGTGAGAAATGTTCAGAATCTTGCAAGAACTGTGATGAAAAAGAAAAAAGGATTGCTGAGTTAGAAAAAATGAAAGAAGATTTGTTGTGTGATGTGAAGTATGTGAAGGAATCGTATGATGTTCTGAATAACACAGTAAATGGTTTGAAAAAGACAAACTCAGAGATTGAAGCTGCTATGACAAAGATGAACTCTACATTAATGTCGAAGCAAAAAGTCATTAATGAGTACATTGAAGATTGTGCACAGTTGAAGAAAGAAGTGGAACTTGAGAAGATTGAGAGTGAAAGAATTAAACGATTACTGTTGAGTTATACAACATGTGATTATTTGATTGATCATGTGTATCCTACCGTTGCAGGTCTTGAAGCTTTCAAGGAAAAAGATACGGAAGACACCGATACTGGTAAGAAACAAGGTGTCAAGTATAACAAGTGTCTGCCTCCAATCTATGAAAGTTCAGAAAGCCTAATGAGAAACGTTTAAATAAGGCTCTCAACATCAAGTTAAAGTCTGAAATCATTGATGAATTACCAGACAATATTGATGTCACATTCACAGCGTCTGACACTGATCATGAGTCTGAGTTAGTAAAGAAAGTTGTCGATCAGGTGTTAGATACGGATGAAGAGTCAAAGTCGGAGTCTAAGTCAGATAGTTTGAGTTCGTTTGAGAAGAGTCCGAGTTCACCGGTTAAGAGGGTTTACAATAAAGAATTCTAGTTATCAAAATCTAATTTGAATGATGGATTAATCAAAGTGGCTTATACTTTGAATGATTCAGACAAATTATATTCTAATGAAGAATTTCCAATAAGAAGTGTCAAAACTGAACAGATCAAACAGGTTTTCATTTTAACAAAAATTAATATTTCTGAAATAAAAGATTTAAATTTTCATGAAAAACCTAAAAAGTACACTTCAAGAGTTCAACAAAGATTGAACAAGAAAAAGGGTTACAGTTCTGGTTATGGTTTTCAAAAGAAACCAAACCAGAACAGTAACTTCAAAAAGAAAGGTTTAGGTTTCAGTTCTTCAGAAAATTATAAAAATGAGAAAAAAATATAAACCAAAAACAAAATTTGTTTCAGGATGAAGTTCTGAAGATGAGCAGAAGAAACCATTCTGGAAACAATCAAATCAAGAGTTTCTTGCTGAAGTAAAGAAGAATGTGAAGAAATTTGCTCAAAGAGTTGACAGAAGAACTTGTTTTAAATGCCAAAAAGTTGGACATATTGCTTGGAATTGCCAACAGTTCAACAACACAAAACAGGGAGTTACTTCTAACTCAAAATTGAAAAAAAAAACTTGTCATTGAGAAGAAACAATCAACTGAGAAATCTAAAGTGTTTGAAAATTCAACTTTTGAAGAAGGTGAAAGTTCAAAAAGATTTTATAAAAGACAAGTTTATTTGAATAAACAAAAATGGGTTGTTAAAAGTTCTGAAAGTAGTCCTGACAGTGAGTCTGATTCCATAAAATCAGAGGAGTCATTTATTGAGAAAAAGGTTGTTAATTCCGTTCCTGAGTTGAACGAGGAAAACTTTCCGCCATTGTCGAAAGATAATCTAAAATCAAAAGGTAGATTTGAGATATCAGGTCAATTCTTTGCTGATAAAAAGGATTTTGATGCTGAAAAGGTGTTTAATGGAAATGTTAAACATATTTTTGGGAAGATGGTTGACAGGAAAGTGAAGGGTGCTAAAGAATTTTACAAATCAAAATGTTGGTGGGACAGGTGTTTGCCACCAAAATCACCCAAGGCTGGTCAGGCTTGGGTGACAGCATTTTCACCATAAATTCCTGCCTTGCCGGAGCTCCCAGGATGGTAAGTATGGAGCAGGAATCAGCATCATTCTTGAAAGGTTTGGTTGGTAAATTTACAGGTGATAGCTTTATATTGTTATATTTTGATTTACAAGTGGTTTGAGTTGATAAGTGAACTTTCAAGAGGTTGAGGAAAGTCTTTCACTTACAAGTGGTAAATCAAGGACATTAAATTGTACTTGTTTTTCCTGCATATGATTGAGAAACAATGTGTTGAATCCCAAACTTACAATTGGTAAAATCAACAAAACTTATTTTCCGGAAAAACCATTTGATTAAAACAAAATTAAGTGTTTTGAAATCACAATGGGAAAATAGTTTGTTGTAAGGGGGAGTTCTGATTGTTTATGCCAAAAGGATGGCGATCTGAAGTGATTCGATATCAGTTGTCAATTTACTTGTACAGTTTGTTTTCAAATTTCCTTTGAATGTATTTGCATTTTAGGGGGAGTAAAAATTTCAGAAAATCCAAAAATATTTGAAAATTTGAAAAATACAAAAACATGATAAAATTCAAAAATGAGTTTTTGTTGTCAAAAAGAGGAAATGATAGTACATTAGTGGACGATCACAGCATGCTAAAGAAATGGAAAGTCAAATGTGATAAACGGTCTCACTGATGATGTGTCAGTAGGTTTTTGCACATTTAGTAGATTGTGACGAGATATAAACCTAAATTCAAACTTGCTTATATCGTGGGTAACATCTCTCGGATATATGGGTAACCCCCAAAATCTTGTTTGAAGGACCCCTCTTTCTGAGATACTAGGTCTTTATGCTTAGTGATATCTGGGGTATTATCCCGGGACTTCTGATTTTGCGGAAGCAATGGTCTAGTCCCCGGAGAATACTTTACGCTTGCTTGAAATATAGCCCGCCCTCAGCATAAAAAATGATGAAACATTGAAAAAATATGTAAATCATGTGCTGTTGAAGAAAAGATCCTCTAAAGGGGACCCACCAAAGTCGAGCCATCATCGCTCTGCTGAACGGAAGTTCTGACCTGAGCTCTCACGGTTTCGCAATTTAACCCCTTACAGATATCATCTAGGTATACTCACCTGTAAGACTGAATATTGGGATCTGTATACGGGAGTATATTCTGAGGTGGGACACGCGAGTAAGTTTAAGTATCTAAAACACTAATCTCGTATCTCGAAACAGTTGAACTTTGTGTGAAAATTTAAGTGGATCAGTATACTGACAATCTAAGTGAATCGTTTAGAACTTAAAATGTTTAAAGCTTAACGGTGTTGGTGATTTGTCTCAAAAACTGATATGATCCTCTTACGCAAACTCTCAAAAATATTGTATGTAAATATTTCTTTACAGCATTTCATCTCTGTTATATCTAAATTCCAAAAAGATTTTCAGTGTGTTTTAGCAAAAATTTTGAAAAATCTAAAAAGATTTTCGACAACTGATATTGAAGAGCTGATTTTCAAAATTATGAGTGCTGAACATGATGAACAGGTTTGGGAGAGTGTGATTGAAAAGTTTTTAAGTGAAAAGGAGTCTATTGAAAGTAAATTGTTCTGAAAATGAATGATGTTTTTACAAGTGGTAATCAAAGATTAAAATTTTGTTATATTTGTAAATCTTATTTTGAGGTTAAGGATGTGCAGGATAGCCTAGTTTCTGACCCTGTGCAGACAGAGAGTCAGATCACGATCCTGATCCTGTGAAAGCCAGACTATGATCCCATTACAAGTTGAGAGGGAGTTTGTTAGAGAAAGAAAATCGGAAGTTGCTAGAGCCAGCTGCTCCTGAAAAATACAAGAGAGAGTTACATCATCCGAGGAGGAGATTAGTTGAAGAATGTTAGAGTGAGGCAAGAATCAGATTGAGATTCTAAATAGAGCCCAAAGACTGATAAAGACTGAAGATTGTGAAGACTCGACACTTAAGACTCGTCAACATCTGAGGGGGAGTCTGTTGGTGCATACATCTGTCGACTTCGTCTTATATCGAGTCTTGGATTCGTTGCGGATCTGAACAAGCATGATGTCATCATTCTTGATGATGACATCATACAAGTGACATCACTCTTGCATCATGAAATAGGAAATTGAATGCACACATGAGACAAAAATTTGATTTCGTTTTAAACAGAATGTAATTTCGTTTGAATGCATGTTATGGTAATTTCGCATGAACAGTCATGGGTAATTCCATGCGGAATTACTTTCCTATAAATAGGTGGTTCATGTTTCTCATTTAGTACGGAATTAGAGTGTGATACCGAGGTGCTGCCGGTTTGTCTACTGATTGTAAACAGTGTTATATCAATATACAAGACGTTTAAAGTGAGAATCAAGCTGTTTCACAGTCTATACGTCTGTTTCCGCCTTTCGTATAGACAAGAACTCTTCTGAACGACTCATTTGGGTCACGATTCGATCCTACAGTTGTGATTTATAAATAATATCCAAACGTATCTCCCCCGGAGATAGTAATTTAAAAGTACCCATTTGTATTTTCCCAGTAAAATATTAGTTTGAAGTATTCTTCCCAAAGATGGTAGTTTGTTCGTGTCCCTCCCTGGGACGCATGCTTTTTGTGTGTGAACTCACCTTGGGTTGCTCGGTAGATGGTTTGCTTGGTCAAGTGTGTGCCAGTCAACCACGTCCTAATATGGTTACCAGTATGGGTCAGACTTGGGTACAAATAAGTCGCATATAACCTACACGTATCTAGCACATAGCATACTTATCACACTAGTATCCTATACGTTATTGAGCCTGTTCTATCATTCTAACGGTTAACAACAGCATGTGTCACGAAGTCCAGTTCAACCAGTAGCAGGAAACAAACACACACACCCCAAAACAGGTTATCACACAATGCGGCCCAATAACGGAGTCAAGCAGTCTAGTCGAGACCAGGTGGTCTCGACTAAAAATTATACGGTCTCGAGTCCCAACCAGAAGCTCCTAAGTCATTGTAGCTGGTCTCGAGTTGTGCATATTCTGGAGTCGCAACCTTGGAGGTTTCGAGTTCAGTCTTGGGTTGAGATCAGGAGATCTCGAGTCTCCTGATGCATGCTCTGGTCTCGAGTTGTCATGAAGAGATCTCGAGTCGCATTCTGGGTGGAATATTTCTAGAACCTTGTACTAACCAATCAAATTACAAGAGCATGTACTATCCAATCAGATTACACTAACATGTTTCCACTATCCTACACTACTCAAAACAGATCAATCATCACAAATTCAAATATTTTCAATGATCTTCAAAGAGTTCATCAATATATTCATCACACATTCATGCAGTTCATTATTAGGGTTTTCATCTTTTGTAAATGTGCTTATTCAGAACAAGTATGAACCACAATAGTTACACCATTTAGACGTCATCATCGAATCCTACATCTAACACACAATCATCGGTTTAACAATATTATTACCCAAATCAACACATAACTACGCCAAGGACTATCATTTGTTTAAACAGATTTTTGTGTCCATCATTCAACATACAATCCTTGATTCATCTTATTTACCCTTAAACCATCATCTACATCATTTAACCATTTTTAACCCACTAAATCATACAAATCATGCAAAGAGACACTTTAAACTAAGCATGTATATCTCTCATCAACCAAGCATCACTATAGTGCATTGTCATCTAAGAGTTATGGAACACTAACCGGATGGTGCTCGAGTGTGAGGGTGGTGTGGAAATTAGCCGAGAGGAACCTTCTTGCTAAGAATGCGAGCTAAAACAAGGTCTTGAGCTGCTACCGTTGATCCGAGACAAGAGGAGATGATGATGTGGCTAGGGTTTTAGTGAAAGGAAGTAGGAGAGTGTGGGAGTGAGAGGGAATGTTTGGGGATTTGGGATGATGATTGCTATTGCACAAAAGGGGAAAGTCGGCTGGCCTCATGAGGTTTTATACCCATTCCTTAGTGCACCCTAATGGGTTCCCGAGTGGGCCAAAAGGGGGGTGCGGCCCAACTGTTTTCCGTCCAGCCATCCCGAGCCGAGACTAGGCTATCTCGAGTCGAGATAGTGGTTTCGGGGCTTCGAGTCGCATATGTTTGCACACATAAATATATATATATATATATATATATATATATCTACACATAACACAATGAAAGGATTATACGATGCACAAAAGTAAATAGCAAGTTCTCATTTAATAATTTACATACACATAACGTTAGCATAAGAAGAAAGTCTCTCGGGAAAACCTAGAGTGTCACATTATCCCCAAGTTTTAAGGACTTTCGTCCCGAAAGTTAAAGCGCAGCCACTGACGAGCTAGTATGTGCGAGAATGTTTCAACGGGGTGTTACATCATTCCCCTGTTAGTTTGGAATTTCGTCCCGAAATTCCGTTGTAGCTTCAGTGCTGGGAGTTTCGTTTGTAAACAACTGGGGATACTTGTGCTTCATCTGGTCTTCCCATTCCCAGGTAAACTCTGGGCCACGACGCGAGTTCAAACGAACTCGTACGATAGGTATCTGGCTACGTTTGAGGGTTTTGACTTCTCGATCCGTGATCTCAATCGGTTGCTCAATAAAGTGTAGCTGATCGTCAATAGTGAGTTCTTTGAAAGGAATGATGAGTGTTTCGTCTGACAGACACTTCTTCAGATTGGACACGTGAAAAACATTGT
>JARYGA010018124.1:0-77655 GCA_030545235.1 Helianthus tuberosus
GAAGAAGTGCGTGTAGATGATAGATGTAAGAGATTTAGGTTGAAAACTTACAAGAATCGTGAGAAATCGAGGGAAAAGGGAGCTTGAGCACGCTGGTCGGAAGAGAGAGCTGTCACATCACTATTTGTGATGTGACAGGGGTATTTATAGGTTGCCAAAAAAGGAAAGGGGAGCACATGCGACGGATCGGATGTCACTTCGATCTGATTGCCATCCGATTGGATGGTCATCCGTTCGGATGACCATTCGATCGAATGGTCATTCGATCGAAGTGGTCCCACGAGTTAGGTTTCGACGTTTCGTTTCGCGTTTTGAGCGTTGCGATGCGTTTAAGCGAGTGTCGATTTAGCGATGCGATAGATTAATAATAGTCACACACTAATACTATATCTAACATACAATCAATTTAGATAACTTGCGTCTAGCTTTTGCGATAGAGTTGCGATTGCGTTTCGATTGATCACCACCACATAAAGTAAACATGCACAATTAACACATAAGTAACACACACGCAAAACAATATACAGAACCTATCAATCAAGTTGCGAATGCGATTGCGATGCGATTAGCGATAAAGCGATAAATAGATTAGCGATTAACAGCGATTATTACAAGTACTCCACATAATACAACTAAAGAAATTAAACTAACGGATTCGATTGCAAGTCAAGGAAGTAAAGTCAGTAGTTAAGCAAGGAGTGGCAGATCGCAATTAGCAATATTTTCTCCCTTTAACTTTGATTTTTTGAAACACGGGGTATTACAATAACCGGGGCGTAAAATTTACAACCGCGGTGTAAAAAGAGTTTATAACCGGGGTGTAAAAAAAATTACAACCAAGGCGTAAAAAAGTTTAAAATTTTCTAAGATGGGCGTAACGTAATTTTTTTTACTACCGGTCGTAAAAAAAATTTCAACCCGGGGTGGGGGTAAAAAAATTACGTGTCGGGGACATTTTTTTAAGTTTAAGTTTGTAGTTACAATTTTTTTTTTTGTGCTACTTTCTACACCCCTATTTACTTTTTTCACCCCCCTCCTCTCACATACTTACAGGTGGGGCCTGCGTAGATTTTTGTTACACACATGTAAATTAAATTTTGTGCACATTTTCATTTTTGACATTTTTTTTATGTGCAGATTTATATTGCTTCACTGGAAATACGAACAAGTTTTTGATGGATGCCGGAGGGGATTGACTGGAAATACGAGCAAGTTTGTATTGCTACACTAGAAATACAAACAAGTTTGATTCCCACAATGAGTTTGTTCCCATATTTATTGGATTCTATGTAGCACGGGAATGGGTACGGGATTAGGGTATGGGGACGATACGGGTATGGGGAACGACAAAACTTAAAAATCCAAGATACGGGTACGGCAAAAAAATAAAAAAAAAATATTAAACAAAGTCCAAAATAGATATATATTGATGTAAAGTGTAAACTCCAAAAACACTACGTCAACCATAGGTAATAAATTATCAATAATCAAATCATTTTCAAATTTCAAAAACACTACATGATATCCTCATACCGCACCTTGCTTTTCGATTATAGTCACATTTACCTTGCTAACGGTTTCTTATACATTTTTATTGATTAATATTTGTTTTAAGTTATGAAACTATATTTTATAAAATACATAACAAACAAACAGAATCGCAAATATATATAAAAAAATACAAAACCACGATATATTATTAACGTTGTAAACAAAATAAAAGGAGTAATAATGAAACAAAAGCCACGAGTTAACACAGTAATAATAATAATTGATTAGTTTTATAAATTAATTTATCAAATATTAAAATGTGTTTAGGTAGTTTTAGACTTTTAGAAAGCAACTATTAACCATTTAATAAATGGGTTATTATTACTTAGTAGATTTTACATTGGGCTGTAAAGCAAACGTGTAAAAGCCCAGTTAGTAAAATAAAGAAATATGTAGACCTAGTTTATTTCTTTCTATTTCACATTTTCACATCCTACCCTAATACATAACACCCGTTAACCAGCAATGAACATCACGCCTGCCGGAACATAATTTAAGGTTTTATTAGATCCCGTTTCTAATTTCTTTAAACTAGGGCGTTAATTTGAAGAGTCAAAGTATGAATAAACTTTGCGGTTTGATCTTGGATTTGTATGAAATTCGATTGGTCGGATGGTGGCCGGAGTTCTGCCGCTGCTTGCCGTCACTGAAACGACGAACTGTTGTCCCCACTTTCCTGGAAGCGTTTCGATGCTGTCCCCAAATTCTCAGAAACGTTTGTGGGATGTCCCCATGGTGTTTCCGTCACGTTTCCGTCCCCGTCCCCAGGACGGGTACTCATGGCTCCAAGCCGTCCCCGTGCTACATAGATTGGGTTTCCTCCAGAATTTGTGTATAGGTATTATGCCTAGTGGAGATAGATATGATCGGGTGGTTCCGCTGGTGACACAAAGATACTCTAGTGGTCCGTCAGTGATCCAAATTTACCGAAAAAAAAAAAATGCCTCCCATTCGTAACACGAACATATGGAGATATTTTTATAAAATGGTTTTAGAGTAACATAATCACTTTGTAGTCAATTAAAGATAAAACTACCATTTATACTTTTCTTTCTGGAAGACTGAGTGCGTACACGAGTTTCGTTTAATTATTATATATGTACTGGTTTTGGTTCATAAGTGCGGGGTAGGTTTTTTCTATAATTGAAAGTGAAAAAGGGAAGTTGTGTGGCTGAGCATTTTGGCACGGGATTACATCTAGATATACTTTGGGAGTATATGTATTCATTCGTCTCTCTCTCCCGGCTCCAATCAAATTAAAAATGTTTGTATTCTGATTTTCAAATAGGGTTGTGAGATTGTGGTGAACTTTGACCAAAAAAAGATGAGCATGAGAAGAAGATGGTCATGGATGGATGATGTGCTTCCGGTGGTTGCAGTGTTGATGTTAACATGTTTGGATATGGCGTTGTTAACCATAGTCAAAGCAGTCATGAGTGATGGTATGGGCAGTATCGTCTATGTTATTTATCATAACGCTCTAGGCACATTCATTCTTCTTCCATTTTTCATCCTTCACATCATCAGAAAGGTTGACCGTCCTCCGCTCACATTTCGTATTTTGTTCAGATTCTTTATCCTTGGCCTTTTCGGGTAAGCGAGTCCATTTTGACATGTGAACTTAAATGAACCAACATCTCCCTTGTAATTATTTTACATATAATGTGTTTCTTTCTTTGTAGGATTTCTCTTTTTCAGGTACTTTGGTATCTAGGTGTGGATTACAGCTCTCCAACCATGGCAAGTGCCATTGCGAACCTGTCTCCAGGCATTACATTCTTGATTGCAGTATTTTTCAGGTATGGGTGGTAACCAACATATTTAACTTTAAGTAAATCATCATCATCATCATCATCATCATCATACTTGGTAAATCCCACCAATAGCAAAGCAAAGGTATCAAAGTCACCACATGATGCATGATTAGCCGTCCTTAGCTTTTAACGTTATTTTCACAAAATTAGTAAAATAACGTTAAAACTTAAAACTAGTGCACTTTCGCTTTTGCCCCCAAACACCCGCACATATATATATATTGTATGCGCATACCGCAAGTAGGGCGTTAAATACACTAAATAGGTATCACCCATAGTCAAATTCATTAGTAAAAGTAAAAGTGGTTAGGAGGTAAATAACCTATGTAAACGGCCAATAAAAATATCACCCATTTGTGGGACAAAGTTTTCCTTTCCGAATGCACTTCAATATTTTAGCTTCCGAAAACGACAGATTACCAAACATAAATATTAGCTACCAAAACGACGTAATTGACAGATTACCAACATAGTTATTAGCTACGGAAAACGACTTAATAACAGCGCGAGAATATTATAGAAAACCATATCCTCAAAATACCGAAGAATTACCCATGTATATATAATCCGCAAAATACTTCCCCTAAAAAGCCAAAACCAGTTCGTTCATGCGGCTATATTCTGTCGCTAATTTTTTCTTAACTGTGGGGGTGACCCAGACATGGTTTCAGTCGGTAATTATTAACAAATTAATTTATAATTTAACAAATTAATTTATAATTTAACAATTTTTTATGTCGTTGTTTGGTGGATTTATGTCAGCAATAGATATTACCGACGGCTGTTGGCTGTAGGTAAATTTTATCGGTGAAACTCCGTGGTAGTGATGGTAACCAGATTACTTAGCTCGTTCATTTACCATACCAGTCACTTATTTTTTTTATAGGTAAATCTTACCCCTTTACACCAATAACTCTAAATTATTCTCTTTTGCACCTCCCTTTAAATGTGCTCCTACCATTCACTTAAATTTGTCTCATTTTAAATGTGCATATTGAAGATGATATGATCGGGTTGTTCCGCTGGTGGCACGATAATACTCCAGTGATCTAAATTTGTTGTTCAAAAAAAAAAAAAATTCACAACAATAAAACTCTATATAAACTTAAATACCAAAAATGAAATATTTGAAAAACTTAATTAGCGCTTAAATATTTGTGTTCTAGGACAGAGAAAATAGACATAAGAAACTCAAGCAGTGTAGCAAAACTATTGGGTACGGTGATAGCAATATCGGGAACGATGGTGTTCACGTTCTATCAAGGCCCTGAAATTTTTGTGAAGATCCCATCTCCTGATTCAGCCAACAAGATTTTTCTATCACATCCAACCAGTTGGGTATTTGGAGGTCTGGTTACTCTTGCCAGCGTAACCTTCGGCTGCATATGGATTGTATTGCATGTAAATCTTTCTTAACTATTAGTACTATTATTGTTATTAATATTAATATCACTGTCACTATTATTACTATTATTATTATTTTCTTAACTACTAGTACTATTATTGTTATTAATTTTAATATTACTTACTGTCACTATTATTATTATTATTATTATTATTATTATTATTATTATTATTATTATTATGTTATACGCTAATGTAAATATATAGTTAACTATTTTTTTGTATAAACATCAGGCAAAAACATCTAGAGAGTACCCTGATCAACAAACTATTGTCTTTTTCTACTGCCTCTTTGGGACAGTCCAATGTGTAGCCCTTTCTCCTTTTATAGAACGGAGTCAAAGAGCGTGGGTGCTTCAACCTGGAAATGCGGTGACTGTTGTTGTTTTGGGGGTAAGTTGAGTAAACTGGACCACTTTTCAAGTTAGGCAACACATATCTTGGTGTTGGTGGATTGACTTGTTCTAGTTATTTGTAGGCTATTTATTCAACAGCAATTCGTAATAATGTTTTGACTTGGTGTTTACGGAAGAAAGGTCCAATTTTTGGGGCTATGTTTGCGCCCCTCTCAATCGTTGTTGCAGTGATCATGGGTGTCACGATTCTTGGCGATTCACTTTATTTAGGAAGGTAAATGGTTTAAACACACAAATCTATAAATTTTGTGATCTTGGGACATGCTTATACTCACCCAATCCTCTGTTGAGCGTTTTGCTTTATTGTTAGAAAAATCCGAATGACCATGGTTTGTTCCTGAATCTTTAAATTTGTATACACAGTGTTATTGGAGCGACGATTGTTGTGGCAGGGTTTTACACGTTGATGTGGGGGCAGATCAAAGAGAAGGACAAGACACTAGTGGTCATGAATGACAATTTGGACGTCTCAGATAAACCGGAATCATCAACTGACCAAACTGCCCATCTCCTTTCATCTAGAAATGAATCAGAATGTTAGTTTGCTATGAACACAAGTATCGCAAGCCTACTAATGGTTTCGACATAATAACTGATGATGCTAATTTATATGTGAGAAGTTCACTTTAATTTAAGATTGAATTCATAAACATGGGTGTAGGTAAGGGGATATTTAATTTTTTTAACGCCAAAGTTACACACCTAACTAAATCTACTCATAAATATCCCAATGTCTATCATTAGACTAGAACTCTTAAGCACATGAAAAGGAAAATCTTTACAAGATTCCTTGGTACCGGTTAGCGACAAGCCTTTGATGATGATGATGCTTAATTTGTATGAATAACTTCGTTAAGGGGCCAATATTGTTAGACAATGTAAATCCATCAAGATATCTAGCCCAGAACTAGAGGTAACACAGATTTTGTTGGATCAAATAAAGGGTTAGGCTAACTGTACCATTCATTCTTAGTTTTCATACTCACCCCTTAAAAATTAATTTAAAACATGCCATATTCCCCTTTTAAAAATTATTATTTATAAAAGGCTATTATTACCTTTTTAAAGGGTTCAAAAACAGTTTACGTATAAAAAAATAAAGAAAATAAACGGCATAGGAAAGCTTTTTAGTTAAGAAGTTTTTTTTATTAAATTATAAAAACACCTTCTCGAAAAAGTTTAAAAACCGTTTTAATATCATTTATGTTTGTTCATATATGTATATTTATCTTGGTTTATGTTTATTTATGTTCGTTAATATCACTACTAGAGAATTGGGTATTTGCTACTGCATTTACGGTCGCAAAACGGTGGCAATTGCCCTTTTGCTACCGTTTTGCTATCAAAAACACGTGGCAATTGCCCTATTGCCACCTATTTGCTACCATTTTATTTTTTGCTACCGTTTTGCTACCATTAGATTGCCACCGTTTTGCTACCACTTTTTGTCACCGTTTTGCTACCTCCTTTTTGTTTTTGCTACCATTTTGCTACCTCTTTTTTGTGATCATTTTGCTACCACTTTTTATCACCATTTTGCTACCGCCTTGTCATTTTACTATTTTTTTTCCTTTTATACCGGCTGTCATTTCTTTGCCATATGTATTCTTTACCGAACTTAAAATTTGCAACCATAAAATTTCAAAATAATAACAAACATCCAAATCAAAACATCAAAACGTCAAATAACCAACTTCAAAACATTTTTTATATAAAAAAATCGCATGTTTTTTTATATAAAAAAAATTTTTCAAAAAAAAAAAGTTTTTGTAGTACACATGTGTAATAATACAGATGTGTAGTACACATACACATATGTAGTACAAATTTTTTTATTTTTTATTTTTTTAAAATTTTTTGTATATAGAAAAAATGGCGAAAATTATTATGCAAAAAAAAAAAATTGGCATGTTTTTTTGGCTTTTTTAATTAGTTTTCGAGTTTTAATAATAACTAGTGGTTTTCATTTGAATCTTCCCCTATAGTAATAATTCTACATAGTACTATTGTGAATTTCGTATTTGTTTAGGTAACTCAGGTTAAGGGTAAGATAGTAATAGGTGGGATGGTTCTCTCTAGAATCATTACACACAAAATTATTCCAAATAGCTCATGCTTAATTTTTTTCTGAACTTATGAAACCAATTAAAATCACGTCGTATTGGTTATAAATTTCAACGAAAACATATTTTAAATCCTTTTAATTCTCTATTAATATATCTTCATCAATTTAGACACCTTCCACCGCTATCTTTCCTGACAGATCAATTTACTTCTGATTCAGATTGTAAGTTTAGTATAAAACCACACCAAAATTAATCATGTATCTTCTAAATATGAATTGGAGTTTAGATTTTGGATTGTGAAGATTGATTGTGGCCGGTATATTTATTTGTAACCATTTTGGGATTATTTATTTTGTGACTAGCTAGTTAATGCATAGAAGAATCCCCACAACTTTAATCATACTAACCACCGAATTATTGGTTTAGACTTTTATGGTGTTGTGGGTAACTTTTTATAACGATAAAAAAACTTGTGTGGCTTAGTAGCATTCTGAAAATTAAAAACGCAGAGAAGAGATATTTTGGGATTCGTCTCTCTCTCTAGGTTCACTAAAATTTGTCCATATTCTCATCTTCAAGTTTCTGTCAGAGTTTTGACAATGGGGAACGTGCTTCCGTTTGTTGCAATGCTGATGTTAACTTGTGTGGATATGGCGGTGTTAACCATAGTCAAAGAAGCCATGAATGATGGTATGAGCAGTTTCGTCTATGTTGTTTACCATAATGCTCTTGGCACATTCATTCTTCTTCCATTGTTCATCATTCACATTATCAGAAAGGTTGATCGTCCTCCGCTCACTTTGCGTATTCTCTTCAGATTATTCGTCCTTGGCCTTCTCGGGTAAGCAATCGAGTCCATTGTCACATATTAAAAGGTAACAAATTAAATTAATACAATGCCTATGGAGTATGGGCCGAAAAAAAATTCAAGATTTTTCAAACCAAAAGCATCCTAGTTAGGTCACTGAGGGTTCAGTCAGGACCAGCAATTTTGCTGGGTTTATACGTATAAGAGCATTCACATCCAATCCACTAAAAATATACATACATTTCATTAAAAAACAACCCCTATATCAATATATTTCGGCTAAAAACAAATATTTTTTCTCTCTCATTTTCAATATATATTACATTTTTCTCTCTCTTTCACTTACAACCACTTTCAATATATATTAAAAAATTATAATGGGTGAACAGTGTCCCCCCAAATATACATATGAACAGTAATATTTTCTCTCTCCTCCACTCACAATCACTTTTTATACTCTTTACATTTTAAAAACCCCACACACTACATATGATGGACTGGATGGGAATGCTCTAACAGTGTAAACGTTTATTTGATTTGATTTGGCATCTTATAGTTGCATTTTTAAATTATTTTCTCTGGTATGATTATGAATCTATGATTATGATAATGATAGCGTTTACACTTTATGTTGGGTTACCATTTTCCAAGTATTGTATATACTTGATTCACAAGTGTATATCAAATAATTGACTTTAACTTCCTAATAAAATAATTATAGTTACAAAAATCTTGAATAAGTAGTCGTAAAGCCAAAGTCTTCCACTCTGTCTCAACTAATGTCCTTTTTCGGACCGATCAGAAACTAAAAAAAAAGTCATTAATTCCGAAAACCTGACTGATTACTATCGGTTTAGCAAGGTGCAACAAACACTACAGGTGACAGTTCGGACGAATTGTGTAATCGGTCAAAACTCATAATGACTCTAGGCCGAATGGGTGGGTTAACATTATTTGTACGTGTGTGTTTATAATTTTGAATTTATTTATATTATGAACAGCAAAAATGAAGCTTGTTGCTTTCATTTACTTCTAATGATTTTACATATTTGGATATATGTAGGGTTTGTCTCGCTCAGGTACTTTGGAATGCAGGTGTTGACCACGCCTCTCCAACCATGGCAAGTGTCATCTCGAACTTAAGTCCTGGAGTTACATACTTGATTGCAGTATTTTTCAGGTACAAGCATTATTTGCTTTATTTCAAAATAAGAAAACCAAATGCAAAATGTAGTTTGTGGTTTAGGTTGGAGAAATTAGACACAACAATTTCAAGTGTAGCAAAATTATTGGGTACCATGATATCAATATTGGGAGCAATGGTGTTCACACTCTATCAAGGCCCAAGAATGTTTCATATCAATTCACCCAACCAGCTCTTTTTGTCACAACCATCAGAATGGATATATGGGAGTTTAATTATCCTTATGAGTCTATTCTTCGGTTGCATATGGGTTGTATTACAGGTAATTGTATGCCAGCACTTGTTTAATAACTTTCAAGTTATTATAAAAGAAGTAAAAGTTATATACAATGTGACACTTATGGTGATATACATGTAATTACTATTTCTTGATCTACACTTCTAGACAGCAACAACTATAGAGTATCCAGATCAACAAACCATTGTCTTTTTCTTTAATCTCTTCGGGACAATTCAATGCATCGCTCTTTCTCCTTTCGTAGAACAAAATCGAAGTGCTTGGGTGCTTCGACCCGAAACTGGGGTTACTACTGTTGTTTTGGGGGTAAGTTGAGTAAGCTACACCAAGTTTTCAAGTAGGGTAACACAACTGCTTTGTTGTTGGTAGATTGACTTGTTCTATTTGAAGGCAGTTTATTCCACTGCGGTCCGATGTAGTGTTTTCACTTGGTGCCTGCGGAAGAAAGGCCCAATTTTCGTGGAAATGTTCTCACCCCTCAAAATCGTTATTGCAATGATCATGGGTGTCACATTTCTTGGTGATTCACTTCACTTAGGAAGGTAAATGGTTAACGCATTTGCCCGTTTGATTTTGTTGCTTTATACTTGAAAAGAAACCTGTTCACCATGGCTTTTTCTTGAATCTTTAAATTCGTATTTGCAGTGTCGTTGGAACCACGATAATTTCTTTTGGGTTCTACACAGTCATATGGGGGCAAACCAAAGAGAAGAACAAGCTACTGGTAGTCACAGATGAAGATTTGGATGTTTCAGGATCAGGATCATCTGTTGACGAAACTCTCCCTCTTCTTTCATCTAGATATCAATAAGAATGTTATAGTTTGGTAAGCCTACATTAATGTGCAAGTATACTAATGGTTAAGTTATCATAGGGAATGAGATGTTTGAATGAATAATCTAGTTAGACTATACGGTGTGGAGGGACTTGAAAATGGGTGTTATGCAACATGTGGATGAGATGTAAGAACGCGTCAAAAATGGGACGTGGTTCAAAAACGGGAGGTGTGGGACGAGGTGTGGAAAAGTGGCGTTTTTTGATACGTGGTACACACTTTTTGTTATTATTTTATATTTAAAATTTATAAAAAAATCCATTAAATTTAAATAAAAACATTAATATAAATTGCATAAACAACATAAATTTAAAAAATTACATAAAACTAAAATAAAATTACATAAACTTGAAATAAAATTACATAAACATTAATCATCGTCTTCGTCAGGGTCATTTCCCCGAACTCTCCAAATGTGTTTAACAAAATCCACTCCAAGGTTATGATGTGTTGTATTATGTTTAATATCTTGTAAGTTCTCTTCTTTCTCCTGATCACTTAATTCCACGATGTTTGGTTGACTCGGCTCCTTATAATACTCACAAATTGCGCATCCCTCATCCTCCCAAATCATGTTATGTAAAAGAACGCACGTGTACATTACATTTCGAATTCTAGATTTTTCCATAATTCTACACAGCGCCTTCAAAATGTGTCATTTTTTTTTTGCAAAACACCAAACGCTCGTTCGATGTCTTTTCGTTCCGCCATTTGAGCACCATTAAGGTTATGTCCCTTTTCATCTAACGATGTTCCCTATGTAAACAATTTTACAAGGGTAAATACCATCCGTTAAATAATAACCGTATTTATACTCTGCACCATTAACAAAAAAAAGAACCTTTCAGTCCAAACCGTATATATAGTCGTTGAAAGCGATTAATTAAGAATAATTAAATCGTTATTTTAAGCAACACACCAAAGAATACATGCCAAATCCAAAGATTTTGAAATGCAACCGCTTCAAGCATCATAACTGGTTTTTTATGATATCCACGAGTGTGTTTCCTGCGCCATGCAGTTAGACAATTTTCCCATTCTCATTTCATACAATTTAAACTACTGATCATCCCAGGGAAACCATATCGCTCTTCATGAGCCTCCAAAAGTTGTTGTATGTCACTAAATGTAGGTTTTCTCAAATATCCTTTTAAATATAGTTTAACAACATATTCAAAAAAATAATGGAAGCTTTCCCTCGCGATATGGTCCGACATGTTTATATATTCATCCATAATGTCGGAATTCGTCTCATAAGCAAATTGTCTAAGTGTGACCGTGACTTTTTGCATGGTGCTAAATCCTAGACAACCACACGCATCTTTTCTTTGTCGAAAAAAAGTCATATTTATTGACAAATAGTTTGATATTCTAAGAAATAATTCACGGCTCATACGAAATAGACGCCTAAAAGTACTATCATTATAAGTCGAGTTAGGTGAAAAATAATCACTTGCCAATAAATCATGTGCGGGTGATTCGATCGTGTACTATATATTTCCTCCTTTTGGGTTCCGAGGAGCACCTTCGTCTTCCATTATAGCTTCAACAACTTTTTGAACCACTTTAATTATGAGTGCAGGTCCCTCGTCATCGAAGGAGAATAAAAGAGAGTTCTCAAGCTCAGATGAGAAGAAGATGAACACGAAGAACTTGAGCCTTCCATTTTATAAAAATTATGAAAAAATGGGAGTAAATATGTAATTGGAAAGAGAGAATTGGATTGATTTGGTGTGTGTGTTTTTTTTTAAATGGGATGAAAGTTGTGATTATATATAGGGTTTTTTGTTTTATAAAAAATTAGTCAAACTAGTCGTTTAACAGCTAGTTTGAACCCATCAACACAGAGTTGCCACGTCGTCTCCCGTTTTCTCAATGCTGATGGAAATTCGACATCCCCATGCACAAAGCCATCGACAACACTAGCGACGGGGTGGTTTGGGTGGTGTTGTAATGCTACACATTTCTATACATTCCTTATTTAGAAAGTTGTAATGGTATTTCTATTTTTGGAAATTTGTAATCGTAGCGTATTCGTAATTCATTTCCAATCTATAATCCGAGTCTTTGATCATAATGGAATTCGATTTTTATACTTATACGTGTTACATACTTGTGTTATGCGCTACAATCTTGAATACATGCTCGTACACGAAAACCGATACTTGAAATACTTGAATTGTCAATTATACGTGCATCATACTAGTACCATACTTAAACACGCTTGGAATACCTAAAAATATGTTTAATTATGAAATTCTAGCATAAACTAATGGAATTATCAAACTCTTGGGGTCAAACTACAAATTCTAGGAAGTCTGGTAAATTCTACAAGTGGTGCACGACCATGCAACTGATGCGCACGGCCATGCACACTTTGATCTGCATGATCACGCACCTGATGTGCACCACCCTGCATTCCGTGATCCACATGTCTGTGCACTTAATCCGCATTGTCGTGCAAAAGCACCAGGTCTGGCATAATCTTTTAAAACTCGTGAATTTTGGCTCCTTTTCCATCCTTTCAACCCCCAACCATCTCATTTAACACCCAAACCCTAATCCCAACTATAAATACAACCCCATACCACCTCCAAAATACTTTCCACACTCCAAACACTTTCTCTAACACTCTCAAATCTCCACAATTCTCAGTTTGAGCAGAATACTCTCAAGCATAAAAGGGAGCTTTCAACTCACTTTTCTTCACTTTTTCTTGATCCTCCTTCTTTGGAACACCTCTAGGGATGTTACCCAAGGTTTACCATGATAAACCAAGCTTGGTACATCACCTTAATAGGGTCCAAAGTGGAGCTTATTTTTTTATTTTGATACAACTTTCACAACATGTTCTTGTTCATGTTGAACTTATGGAGAACTTGTACCAACCTTGTTCCCAATCAAACTCATGATTGTGGGGCTTGTGTATGGTTGTTTTGCATAAGCTTAAAGGTTCAAAAACCTCCAATACCTACTGCCCAAAAAGTTCCAAGTAAATTTAAAAGTGTTGAAACCATCCAAGGTTCACCATCATCAATATGGATGAACTTGTGTTTTAGTAGAAGTGTGAACCATGGAAGCCTTGGCTTTCCAAACTTTTTCCACTACCTTACTTGGTTATTTGTTTATGTTTATCTAAGTAGCTTCTAAGACCCAAAGTAAGTTGACCCCGCCTCGCCTCCAACATTTGTCATGTTGGGTATGACATGCATGTGTTGTTTTTATTTAGCTACTTAGTATCTTAGTAGGTTGTATATTCTTATTCTTATTATTATTATCATTCATGACCAACTGAGCTTATCAACTATGTTAATAAACTTTGTGCTTTGGTGAATTCATACAATGAGGTTTAATGGATGTTAACCATCCTACCTCCATGCTTGACTTACATGACTTCTTTGATTATATGTGATGGACTAGATAGATAACTTATAATATATAAAATATAGTATACTTAACCAAACTCATGATACTAACCGGATTATAGTTAGAGGTTATGAACTTAGGTTACTTTATCTTTATACTAAATTCCTCATTTATGATTCTAATGGGCAAGTTAGACCCATGAAATCACATAAAAACTTAGTGTCAAAACGAGTGTTTAAGATAAGATATATTTTCGCATACATATACTTTCCATACTCAATTTCGAATCCGAACTCCCCACAATATTCGAATACTCACGCACCTTCATTTCCCCATTGTACGGTAACTTCGGTGTTCCAACTCTCAACAAATCATCAACTCTCGGTTTAATCGGAAAGCTAGCAAAACCGCGAGTATACATGACCCTCTTTTTCATTTCTACACTTTTGGGTGCAATATATATATCATATAAAAACTCACAGAAACACTTATACGCAAACACATTATTCATACAATCGAATCCAATATACATGCTTTATATGTTTATACTTAGATATACATGCATATTAGAAACTTTACTTGCACAATACTTTGTCATTAACTTCGTACAAGTCTTCTTTAACATGTATAGCACTATGGGAGTAACGCACTGCCCATATTCTTGAGGTCATGTTTTGTTTAAGTTAAACAAAACGGTTTTGTCGTTGCTACGACAAGATTACGCTAGCGGGAATCTTTGGGTTTACTAGTATGTGATGCATGCTAGATTATGTTGTGTTATGCCTTAATATGCGTTATTGCCATGTGGATATTAATAAACTCTTTTAAACATACACCAAAACTTGTATGCTCCCCAATACTTTATTTGTTGACATGTTACTTTAATATATATTGCAGGATTGAGATTACGAAGTGTTGAAAGAATCTAGTAGGAAGGACTAGAAACGCACCAAACTTTAATTTATGTTTATTAGATTAGCAATACGTTACTTGTTATACTTTTGTTTTAAAATCATGTACTTGAACCGTTAGCAATGAAATGAAAATTTACTTTTTAATACTTGTCACATTTAGACGTTATGAAGCCTCTTGCAATCTCGTTTTCGTCTCACTCCGATGTTTCCCCCATCGGTTGGGGTGTGACAGATTGGTATCAGAGCCATAACTATATGGAATTAGAAAAAGTTGTCATGCTTTTGACATAGTCTATAGTTAAGCACCTTATTTGACCATTGTTGATTAATATGTTAAATTCCTTAAAAGTCTTCTTACGTGCTTGTATCTACTTTTTAATTCAAAACGCATGCCTTTCCTAACGCAAAGTTACACGACCATGTGAAAGCGCAAAACACTCGTATTATACAAACGAGACGATTTCACCAAAATAGGCATGAAACCCTCACTTTGGTGAAGGACTCAAATCCGCGCTCTCAATTTACCCGAAATTACACATCAAGCTAGGAGTGACATCCTTACCTTGATGGAAATTTCACTAAGCTCATTCTAGTGAACCCTTACCAACGAACACAACCCAATATCCCTATTTTAAAATGGGTCATGTTAATCGACCAAAACCTGTGTTTTCTGTATCGTTTTCAAGTCGTATCAAATATTGTTGCCCATTAACTTTATTTACAAACCCATAGAGATGCTACTAAACGATTTAACATTGTATTTTATGGGCAAGTTCGTGTTCCGCTTTTCGAACACATTAGTGTGTCATGGACCACATAGACATATAGAAACTATGTGTGGTCATTTATATGTATAAAAGGATATTATTGTTTTGGACTTACTAATGTATCTATCTTCCTTCAAAACAAACAAAACAAAATGTCTACGTTTTATTTTAAACTAATTTGGAATTTTGTCAATACTACCATGCATGTGATTATTTTAATTCTCCACCTAGTATTTTTTAAACCATTTTGAAATTTCGTCAATAGTACCATGTGATCATTTTAAAATCTCCACCTAGTAGTATATTCGAATGAAAGTATCTGAAGAAATGCATGTTAGCGAAAAAAGTAGGATGGTGAGAACTGATGCCTGGTCATGGAAGGAGGATGTGTTGTCGTAGGGGTTTGTATGGGTCGGTTTTAGCCTAAAACCATAACTATAACCGCGATATCGGTTAATGGATAACCATAACCATAACCTATAGTTTATGGCGGTTATGGTTCATCGGTTTTGATGGTTATAGCAGGTCGGTTGTGGGTAGTTAACCGTGTATTTAGCCTAGCTAAAAATAGTTTAATTTTTTTAACATGCAATAAATTGTTATTGCATATTTGTATATATTAGTATATTACATATTATTAAAAAATACATATAATCTATAATATCAATACCGATTATTACCAAATATTCAAATAAAGTGAATAGATATATTCCATAAATTCAAATAAACATTCAAACAAAACCGCAAAACCATATGAAATAACCAATAAATACCAAAAAAAAATTAATCAAAAACATTAAATATTAAAAAACTAGTGAAGAGTCCTAAATTCTACAAAGATTTATTATATGTTGGTTCGGTTCGGTTGTAGTGGTTATGGAAACATTGATAACCATAACCAACCCGCTACTTTCAGTTTTCAAAAAAACCATTAACCGACCCACCGATTTTTTATTTGGTTCTGTTTTTTTTTTCGGTTTTGTCGGTTATGATTCGGTTAATTCGGTTTTTTTTCACACCCCTATGTTGCCGTTTGTTGCAATGTTTACGCTAACGTGTTTGGAGATGGGGGTGGCAACCATAGTCAAAGCAGCCATGAATGATGGTATTGGCAGTATCGCCTTTGTTGTTTACCATAATATTCTCGGGACAATCATTCTTCTTCCATATTTCGTCGTTCACATCATCAGGTTAAGCTGCACTCCTAGTTCCATCAATTTTGTTTCTTTGAAGAAAATACCGATTAGATTAGTTTAATTGCCATTGTACATAAAGGTTGATCGTCCTCCGCTAACACTCCGCATTCTGTTTAGATTCTTCATTCTTGGCCTTCTTGGGTAAGTGTTTGAGTCCATAATTGTGACATAACTTTTTTGGGGTCAAATGAGTTAATTTTCTATGTAGACTCTCTTTTCGAGGTACCTGTGTATGTAAATGCTAAAAACTAAACCCAAAAAAACCTAAAAAAAAAAAAAACACAAATTATTTTATTTTATTTTTTTAACATTTTTTATTAAAAAATCGCTACTTTTAGTAGCAGCAAAAAAAATTTATTTTTAGCTAACAAAATGTAGCGATTTTTTTATAAAAAATATTAAAAAAATGTGTTTTTTAGGTATTTTTGTTTGAGTTCACATTTGTATAGTAACTTTGATAGTTGGTGGTAATTACAAAAATGTCACCTTGTCTTTTTGAGTTTTTCTTCAATTTGTATGTTTAGTATGTTAAGATTATTTGTATTTGATCTTTTGCCTAGAAAAGTAATGTGTTTGAATGAGGGATTTGAAAAATTAGGGTTATTAGTTTGCATATATACTCGGGTCAAACAACCGGGTTTGATAAATCTCGCGGTGCCCATATAAAAATAAAAATATCCATTATTTTCCCGCCCAAAACACAAAATTGTTGCTCCAGGAGGTGACAAGTGTCCCAAATCGTATTTATTTATTATATATAATAGATTTCAAACGGTGTCCCTTGCCTTTAATATTGATGAGTTTTGTACTTAAAGTTTAAAAATGTTGCACGCTATATCGTTTAGCCTTAACTCAGATAATTTTTTTCTATTAAACATGACCATATGCAAGGACCATGTACCTTGCACATGAGGGTATTATTGTTATTTCATATTTTGGAGACTATCGTGTAAATAACTTATACCCAGCCATCGGCCACCCACCCCCATCACCAACCCCAATTGTCTTCGAAACTCTAGTCTTCTGTATGTCAAAACCCAATTCACCAAAATTCAATTTTAGATCAGGTTGGTTTAAGATGAAAATCTTTTGAGTTTAAACAGATGGATAGGGAAATCTTTTGAGTTCAAGCAGTGTTGCAAAACTATTGGGTACCATGATGGCAATATTAGGAGCAATGGTCTTCACGCTCTATCAAGACCATAGGCCCTTAAATATTTGTGACAACCCCCTCTCCTAATTCACCTAATGATCTACGTCTTTTGTCGCAGCCATCGAGTTAGGTGTTTGGAGGTGTTATTATTTTCATTGCTGCAATTTTTCGTTCCTTATGGAATGTTTTACAAGTAAGATTGATCAATCTCCCTTGATTAAGAGAAAACCTGGAATCAATTCAACTAGGAATGTGTTGAATTAGTATTATCAATATCCAGTTAGAAACAGCTAGAGAGTAACCGGATCAAAACACCGTTGTCTTTTTCTATTGCCTGTTTGGGACACTGCAGTGTATTTCTCTATCTCCTTTCTTATAGCCAAATCTATGCGCTTGGGTCGTTTGACCTAGAGTTGCGATGAATGTTGTTGTTTTGGGTGTAAGTTGAATGAAGCATTTTGGTTTTGAAGTTTTGTTGTTGGTAAATTGACTTGTTTCTATTTGATGGCAATTTATTCGACTGCGTTTCACAGTACCACTCAAACTTGGTGCTTGAAAAAGAAAGGTCCAGGTTTTGTAGCCATGTTCTCGCCTCTGTCGATTGTTATAGGAGTCATCTTGGGTATGTCACATTTCTAGGTGATTTACATCATTTAGGATGGTAAATCTTTATTCTTTGGGTTCCAACCTTGCAATTTTAATGAAAAGAAACGGGTTGATTCATGGATTGTTCTTCACCCGTCTATGAATTTGTATACGCAGTGCCATTGGAACCGTTGTGATTAGTGCTGGATTTTACATTGTGATGTGGGAGAAGGCTAAAGAGAAGAACGTGTTAGTGGCCAAGATTGACGAAGACATTGTTGTTGCATATGAACTTGGATCTTCGGACCAAAACCCTCCTCTCCTGAAATGAATCAAAATGTTAATTTACTATTGTTTTTGAGAAGAAAAAAATGTTCACAATTATTATAATTATGTCTTCATTCTCCCACGAGAGATATGTATGATGACCACTCTAATAATGTTTTCCTAACATAGCCTACTAAGATTGTTAATTTGATCTATCTCCATCAAATCTAATCTAATCTAATACTATACCATACCATACCATACCATACCATACCATACCATACCATACCATACGATACGATACGATACCATACCATACCTTACCTCATTCATACGATCGTCCCTTAAATTCCACTCTTAATTAATTTAATTAACTCAAATGATAACTTTATTTATAATATGTATGTTTAAAATAGAAATTAACAATTGAAACATGCAACATGGCTTTTGTTTATTATGTAATTATTAGTATTTATTTATTCATTTTTTCATAGTTAGATATGTTTGATAATATTATGTACTATTAAAATTAAAATAGAAACAATTAAAAAATTGCAACATGGTTTTTGTTTATTATGTAATTATTAGGTAGTGTTTGGTATGAAGGAATAGAAGGTGGGATGAAATGGATTGCAACCTGGTTTTTTTTATTGTGTAATTATTAGGTAGCGTTTGGTATGAAGGAATAGAAGGTGGAAAGAAATAGATCATTCTGATTGAATGAAAAGAAACATGTTTGGTTATCATGTGGTAATAGAATGTAACGTTTTCCGAATATAACAATTTTCATTCCTTGGTATGAGGGTGTTTTTTTTTCTTCAGTCCTTCAAGGAACGGAAAGAAATATATTACTATTGTTATTATTATTATTATTATTATTATTATTATTATTATTATATTTATATTATTATTGTTATTATTCATACTAATATTAATATACATCAAACATTTTTTATTATTTTTTTACCATGAATATATTATTATTGAGGAAATTATATTTTTGTCGTTTTTTAATACAACTGTGTTTCGTTGCTTCATCTTTTTTTTTTATCAAATTGTACAAAGTAATGATTCATTCTATTCACATATGAGTAACCAAACATCACAATGCAATGGAATGGAATGATCCATTTCATTCTGTTGTCCATTCCATTACCTCGTCCATTCCGTTCTCGTTCTCTCGTCCATTCCTTACCTCATACCAAACAGACCCTACTCTTGATTATTCTATTATAAAACAAGTGATTCTTTTTGCACCCATTTTCATACAATCTGCATTAGAATATATAACATTAATTAACTCAGATTTGTGTTTTTATTTTATACTTTAAATATATAACTTTTTATCAAAAACGAGCATGGTGTTATGATATACTTATTTTTTATCTACGTTTTCATATGAATTTTATAAAAAAAAATGAAATATAAAATTTCATAACGACTTATAAAACGTTATATTAGATATGACACCGTTTTTTTTTATAAAATTTATACCAAAATGTAAAAAAAAAAAAAAAAAAAGATAAGCACATCGCAAAACCATATTCGTTTTTTTAATAAAACATAATATATTGAAAGTTAGAGTTAATTTCCCGGATGGTCTATGTGGTTTCACGTTTTTTCACGTTTAGTCCCCACCTTTTGAAAATAGCAGGTATGCTCCCTATGTTTGTTATTTTGTTACTCGGGTAGTCCGCTGAGTAGATGTCAGATAGTTTGGAAATAGCAAGTATGCTCCCTATGGTTTGTCATTTTGTTACTCGGATAGTCCCCGGACTAAATGCCAGGGGACTATCCGAGTAACAAAATGACAAACCATAGGGAGCATACCTGCTATTTCCAAAAGGTGGGGACTAAACGTGAAAAAACATGAAACCACAGGGACCATCCGGGCAATTAACTCTTGAAAGTTATATAAGAGAGACACAAACTTGTGTAACACAGAAGTCTATAACCTAGTAGTTTAATAAGTAAATTTTAGAGTGAACTGCAACTTTAGTTCTTTATCTATATAGCAAATTTCAAACGGTGTCTCTTGCCTTTAAAATTGATGAGTTTTATACTTAATGTTTTAAAATGTTCCACGCTATATCCTTTAGCCCTGACTTAGTGTAGGTCCCCTGTTCGTATGGATCGTCACAGAATTGTCAATCCAATCAAGAGTGCGGAATCCTCTTGATCAGAATATCACATAATTGAGTAGAAACAGAAATTCCAAATAAACCTGATCTTTATTGATTATCAATCAACTGAATTACAATCAATCAAGATCCCTCACACACTCAAATTCGTCCAAGCCCTAATGCTCTCACAAATTCTCACTCTAAAACTGTTTTGGCTGATTAACCTAAACCCTAAAGCAAAGCCTTGTTTATATAACACAAGTTTGCAACATTAGGCTAGGGTTTACTACATGGGCTAGGCCCAATTCGTCCCCCTATGACCCAACTGGGTTTTGTTTAGCCCAAACTCTATAATTTCACTAATACAAAGCTAAACCCGCTAACCGTTTATCGTTAACTAATTTACAAGATATCCAAATACCAAACCTAAGCTGTTGTCACAAATATGCACCAACACTTAGTTAATTTTTTCTATTAAACATGACTATGTGCAAGGATTATGTGCCTTGCACAAGAGGGTATTATTGTTATTTCATCTTTTCAAGGACTATCTTGTAAATAACTTATATGTAGGGCCTATTGTGTAATGATTAATAATATATATATATATATATATATATATATAGTCGAGATCAGGAGAAAACGGTTGGAAGTGTGAAAACGATGACAAACGATCCAGGTCGAACACGTGGCAGGGGGCGCTAAATGATATGCAGGGGCACGATTGTCATTGTCCACGTTGCTCTCAATAAATGGCTTTATAATTCCGTTTGAAACAAAATTTCAAAAATTTCGTATTAGCAGTTACCTCCTCTATGGCGTCTAACGTGGATTCCGTTCTACAAAGTAATATTTGATGGCGTTTTCATATGTGTTCCAGCAAATCATGCAACAGATATGGCGTTTTGTTCTTTATGCTTGTTTCAATGGCTTTTTTTTTTTCAAAGTAATATTTTAAAATGGCGTTTATGTTTCAATGGCGTTCTTCCTATATTCAATATTTGGCATTTTCATTATTAATGTTAATTTTTGATTGGGTCTAATATATGCTTATTGTGCACGATCAATGGCGTTTTACACCTGGTTACGTATATCTGATTAGTTGTGAATATTGGCATTAATTTGTAAACATCAGTTCTTACTATTTGTTAATTATTCAACTTATGGCGTTTTCATTAACATGTTTTAGGAAGACAGTAAAATCAGTTCTTCTTATTTTTTATTATTCAACTAATGACGTTTTCATTATGCCATTTTTCATTAATATGTTTTATTAAGAAAGTAACATCAGTTATTCCTATTGTTTATTATTCAATTAATGGCGTTTGAAACACAAAGATGGCATTTTGAAACATATATCAGACATGCGCATTGTAAATAATATTCATGGCGTTTAGAAACAAGTAGATGCAATAGTCTAAACCAAATACATTAGTCAACATGAAAATTATAAAATGAAAGCAATTCATGGCGTTTAAGTTAATCTACATATTCATCCATTCTTTGTTCTATTCTCTTGTACCCTGTTTTATACGATTCAGTAATTTTTGTTGCCCCTAATTCCAAGAATTTATTTAAAGATTTGACCAATTTTCTTCTGTTTTCATTTTGGCTATTTGGTAGGATTTTTGCAATGTATTTGATCCTGAGGTCATTTAGTTGTTTTTGTTGTAGGTCATTTGGGGTATTTTCTTTTGCCAGACCACATTACCAACCAGCCAACTGCCCCATATACATTTCCATATGCCTCACTGCAAAAGTCCCACAGTCGATCACACTAGACTCTGTCCTCCAATCCATCTTTTGTCTGACAATAGGTAACGTCTTCATGATCTTAGCCATTGGGTGTTAAAGAATAAGCATGTAGTTTGCAAAAGTATCTTGTTGCAGTTTCACATTTTTGCATGTATTAGTATGGCGTTTTGTCAACATAGTTTCCACATACAAAGTTTTTTAGATACTTACCAACATTTGTACCCATCCATCTTACTTTTTTTAATGCTGAATTTATCCCCTCCAGCATTGTTATCCAATATATCAACTCTGATGTATTTTAGATTGAAGCAGACAATAGAAATGTTTTTGCCATATTATTGGCACGAAGACCAGATCATATTCATTTGTCTTTCTAGCTTTCCGATCTTCTTTGAAACGGGCGAGTTTCAAAACCAATCCCATGTTGTTGTTGAATTCTTTGTAACGATAACTCGTTGTCTTTGTATATGCGGACGTATTCTGTAATTTTGAGGAACCACATTTTTAACAACAAAACAAAGTCATAATATAATTGCATCAATTAAATATAGCAAAAGAGTTACCATATTTGTGTGCAAAATAATCTTAAGGGTGATTTCTGGAGCTTTGTATCTTTCTTCATAGTTTAGGATATGCCCCTAACTTTGAATAGTTGATGTGTGCATAGAATCTTGGTCTCATGCTCTCAGACATCACCCTTGAGAGTTCTGACACTCCTTCAATCTTGAACACGATACTCCTGAAAAAAAAACAGCATATGGCGTTTTAGTTATGCGAACTCATTTTAATATAAGACATGGCGTTTTGGGTGTTTACATGCATATGCATGTATATTTTTAACGTAACAAATGCAAAGTTTAGCGTTTTATGAGAAAGAAATGTACATACATCTAGTTACCACATCTAGTGAATATGTATGTGGAAATGTTGTTTTCTTGTGCCACCCTTGTTGCATGTATAACCCACTTGCCTCCTGACATAAGGTGACAAACATGCCCTACTCTTCTTTGAGTCTCTCTTCTCCTTTTTTTCCACAGTCTTTTCCTTTTTATTTTCATCATCTTCTTCATCACCAGGTAGCTTTTTGGGTTTAAAATGGTGTTATCTTGCATCAACTTTGTGACGTCTGGCGTTTTATCCTCATCACCCTTCTCCTGCACATCTGCCCTGTTTGGCGTTTTGGTTGGTGATGTAGTTAACAAGTCAAAAGAAGGTACATCTGTTTTTTCCTTCCCCGTATCAGTGGCTTTTTCATCTTGGGGGTTTTGGGGTGTCTTTTCTTCTTCAAGAGTTTGCATGAGGTTCTTCCTACCTCCAAATGGCAGCTGTTGACATCGTGTTTCATCAACCACTGCACCTTGCTGGTCAACACTTTTGTTCACCATCTCCCCTTCATTTTTTTTCTAGTTGAGAAATGAAGGCATTACTGAACTGTGTCTCTGTCACGGGTACATTTTGCGTTTTGTCATAGACTGCCTCAGTTGGTTTTTCGAGATCGGTAATGAAACCCTGAATGTATTGTGTTTCTGTTGGGGGGATTTTTGACGTTGCATCAAATACATGCAATTTTGGGGTCTCCTCATCAGGGTGCAGGTGGTTTTTTTATAGTTTTAAGCATTTCTTACACCATCTTTGGACAATCTAAACCTTCTTTTAGTTCAATCATTTGTTCTAGGTCTTGTACCGGCAGTTCCAAAATCTCAGCAATATTCCTTTTAACTATCTTTTCTGCATTATATCTGAAAATGTGATATTCAAGTGTTTTGAAATCACAATCCCATCTTTTAATATCATTTTTGTTTATATCTTCATCTGTACTTTCTTCAGCTGACAATATAATATACTCATCACCACCCTCAGACTCCCTTTCATCTTCATTTTAAGCATAATCATTTATGGGGTTTGGCGTAACAGTTGAGGGTTTGGCATTTCCGTCACCTCCCCGTATGTTGGCGTTTTTGTCACACCCTCAAAATCCACATGCGGAGTATTACCGCGAGGCGTGTGACTGACCAGGATCATGCCACCAATCATATTGAACAATAAGTAAAAGTAAATAAAGTCCATGGCAATCAATACGATTAGTGTTTACGAAAACAAATATCTAAAACCAAATTTAAGTGTCAACGGAAGCATAATGTCTAAAACCCAAATCAAAAGTTTAAAAGTTCATAAAGGTCCATCAGAACCCAATAATGGTTCTTTTCCCACAACGACCAGTCCTCCGTGCAAGCTCCAGTAAGTATCTAACGACCTGCAAAGCATCTAGTAACGTATCAACAAAAATGTTTGCGAGTTCACAGTTGTTAATTGTTGTTCCAAAAACATAAGTTTGTTAAATTACTCTGTTCTTATAAAACATGCCATGGGGAGCTACCCCATTGTTTTAAACTACTAGACCCGTACCATATCGACTACAGATTGTAGTTATGTTTAGCGCCCCGAGTCAATGTCCATCATCATTGACTAAGTGCCCAAGTATATTATTCCACGCCCGTCCTCTACGGCACGGTGTGAGGCTTGTCAAACCTAATAGCGCGATTCAACTAATAACCCATTCACCAATGGCCCGACGATTAATCGGTATAAAATGTGTGGGGACTTTCAGATAGAGTTCCGTCTAGACCGCTTAATACATGTTAAATAAATAGTAAATTAACGTGTTGTCCCACCCAAGGAGGACAAGGTTTACCGTATACTACCCAAGGAGAATACGTAGGTTGCATCCCACCCACGGGGGATAGTTGTTGTTTGTCCCTTTCCCAAACCACCGGGAATTACATGCTTTTATTAAAAGTGTGAACTCACCTTAGATTAGTTTGGCAGATTAGGTTAAGTGTAAGAAATCTAGAGCGACCATCACGCCCTAAAATAGTTACCATGGTTTATTAGATTTCGTTTAGACATTACACGAAAGTCCTACACATGTCTAGCAACTAGCACACAAACAAGCAATCACATGGCACGTCTATCATATGGTTCCATAACCATGTTCACAACCTTTCTACGATATTAAATATGCTATCTATACAATTATCAAACAAGCATGGATACTAAAAGTAACAAGTTTGGTCGTTATGCATTAATGCTTTACTGCATAGTAAAATCACTGAAAATAGGCTGTTTTGGGTGACCCGTTTAACCTGTTTACAAGTCTTCAAAAATTATAATTTTTTTATACGATGCACTTCTCGGAGAGGTAGGCCTTGTGTTAAATCTCAAGGTCTAACTCTTTACCAATAATTCATAAAAATCCATTTACTAAGCTACAATCAGATTCGTCACTTCTGACAGCAGCTTACGGAAAAATTCATTTAAAATTCCTCGTTTATTCGATTAACGAAATTCGAGTTGCAGATTCATGATGACACATAAGGCCATCTGCTACATAAATCTCACAGCCTAGTTCACAATATTCGTTCAGATATGATAGAAAACATAAGCTGTATTTTCTGCATAATTCTGCAGCTTTGCACACTGAAACGGAATAAATCTTTTAAAATAGTAAACGACGTCCAAAAATTATGATTCCAGCGCCATTGGAATCGTATTTCGAAATAATACGTCTTTGTCTTCAGAAAATACATTTTTCGTTTTATTAAGGTCCGGTGCAGAATTCCGGACAGAACCCGTTTCAGCTTAAAACAACCCCATACAAGTTTCAATCGTTCTTTTTAGCGAAACATGTGATCATACAGTGTATTTCAATCGTTCTTTCAATTCATACATGACATGTAATTCAGATTTCATCATGGTTATGTTATCCTCATCAAGATTCCCTTTAAATACCCCAAACCCTAATGATCATATTCGTATATTATCAGCAGCCTACTCATGTACACACGCATATATACCGATCATATAACACAGTAACATATCACTCGAGACTAATCATGCAATCCTATGAATATCTATATCATAATCAACTCAAAAACGCAGCCATGTATACACAAAACATCGCAAACCGAATACCACCAAGAATACTAACCTTGAGGAGAGATGAGGGAACTAGAGAGAGGAGGATGAGGGATCGATGAAGGGGGGCGGTTTGTTCCTGCTGCCGTCGCACACCAATGAAGCAAATAGTTTAGGATTTTAATTTTTTTTTCTAATCCTCCTCATGCACAAATACATATACGTAAGTTTTATAAAGCAATGGAGTGGGTGGGGCGGTTTGCTATTTGGGCCGAGATGGGGATGGGTGGGTTTTGGTTTGGGCCGAATTAGGGTTGGGTGGCGGGTTGGGCTAGGGGTTTAGGTTTCAGGTTCGGTTTATTCACAGAACAAACGTAGTGGTTTATGTTATAATTTTCCCGTATCGGGTTTCTATAATATATGTCACACCCCGACCACGTAAAAACAACAAAACGTGGCGGAATCGTCGGGGAGTGTTGTAACAGAATCATTGTTTCATAACACATGGAAAATTGAAATTTCGTTTTATTGATTACGAGAGTTACAATGTCTTAACAGACAAGAGATATAACGTAATTAACTAGTCTTGCATCTTTTATTGTTGCTAAAGTCCAAGTCTGCCTAGGTGTATCTTGATAAATCCTACGCTTCATATCCTGAAACACATGTGAAAATAGGTACGTCAGCATAAAAATGCCTGTGAGATACATAGGTTTTATGAAAATAGGATGCATGACTTGAGTTTAAAGAAATGTTTAGTAAAAAAAGTTAGTCATGAACCTTGTAAATTGTTAAAAGTCCCAATGTAGTCAAGTAATATGTAACAATTGTTATGTATAGTAAGTAAAGTGTACTCACATAAACCAAATGTAAAAATGTACAAAACAAGGTATTTTGAATATATCAAAAAGTTATGTTTTGCAAAGTAAATGCATGTTTTATTGGTACAAACATTTATGTGGTAAGTTAACGCATACATTCAAGCCTTGAGACAGTCGGATAACCCTTTCGGTCAAGGTTATCAGAAGAATTGTTTTCGGATTCAGTCATTCCATCCATCCAAACAAACCTAGGATTTTAGGAACGGGGTTTGTCAAGTCCTATGGTACCATTACTTACTACCGAGCGGCGTAGCTAATGTTAATGAACGTATATGAGTCCCGTTTGTACAAACCAAATGTTATACCGATTGTAAACATGTTAAATGAAAACAATGTGCTAAATATGCTAAGTTAACATACAAAGCAGAAAAGTAAAGTAAAATCATGCACTAAGTATGCTATTAGTCAACATACATAGCAAAACAATGTAATGTAAATCATGTACTATAAGTGTACTAATAAACATAACAAGTATGTGAAAAACAGGAAAGCATGAAAGTAAATAAGCACATGTGTTTCACCCCAAAACAGTTTGAAAACAATAAAAGAGGGGTCTATGTACTCACCTTGATTTCGGGTAAGTCCAAAGAGGTATTCAAAGTGTGAGAGTTTTGGCGGGAACAAGGTTTTTCCACGTTACTCTAATGGTGTGAACATGCACAAAATATTGCAATTGGTATCAACAAATATTGTTAATTGTAAACTGGAAACTAAGTCCATGGTGTTTGGTATGGTTTGACATAACCGGTAACTATGGTTTTCAAACAGTCTTGTTTGGGGAAATGGGGGATAAGTATACTTGGATTATTTAAGAACAGTGTATTTCATATAATAACTAAGTTATACAAATACTGGATATAGAATTAATATTTGTATAGTTAAAACAGAAAATAAATATGTATTTAACTAGAATCTGAAATTCTATAATTAATTATCTAAATAATTAATTTAAATCAGAGAAATTGAAAATAACATTTTTAATTATTAACATGTAATATTACTGATTTACAGTAATTATTAGGATTCTGGAATAATTTTAAATAAATGAAATTAAAATAGTTAAAATATCAGTATTTGAGTTTATTTACTAAAAATAATCTGAAAATAAACAAATTAGTTTCTGAATTTTTATAAACTCAGAAAAATAGGTACTTTGTTATAAAAATATTTTTGGGCAGAATTTGTATAACTATATAAATAAAATAGTTTAGGTTTAAATAAGTAACTTATCTGATTTAATTATGTAAAATAAACTGTAAATAGCCAAACAGTAACTTAATTTATATTAACTCAGAATAAAGTGTGTAATATCATAAAAATAATTTTGGACACAAATTAAATAGTTATCTAATTTGAATAAATAAGATTAATCTATATTTTTAAAGTGTAAACACTGTTTTATTTACAAAAATATCAAAATTATGTGAAATATTAATAAAAATATTATTTCTGTAAAGTCCAACATGTAAAATAATTACTATAAAAATTTCAATAATTAACTCATTAAAATCAATTTGTTATAAATTTTGAAAGATTAATAATGTTTTAATTTATAAAAATAGTTTTATAAATAAGTTTTCATGTTTCATATTTTTAATAAATGCATCAGTATGTAATGTACTTATGCTAAAAATCTCAAAATTTAACTCATTAGTATCGATTTAATATGAATTAAAGAAAAATCTGTTAAATAAAATAAGGAAAATAAATAACCCTATTTATCATCTTCCCCAAAATAGTCAAACCCGAAAGTCAAAGGCCCTGATTCAAGACCAAACCGATTTGTTTTCCAATTAACTGAACAGAAACAAAGAGTGAACGAAAGTATACCGAATGGATGTTTGAAAACCGGTCCGGTATCGGTTGGTTTGTCGTGCCGACTAAGTCCGGCGACTGGTATTTCCGGCGATAAACACAGAGACGAAACAGATGGATTTCAGGGTGTTTTGTGAGTTTTGAAGGGTGCTGGAGGTTCAGGGAGGTTGAGGGAAACTTATAACGTGTTCAATTGATTCGCAAACACACAGGTAATACGGATTCCGATTCCCACTAACATTTTATAATATTTTTCCAATTTCGTAAACATAAATGCATGGTTCGGTGAAATTGAAGTGTTGGACGGGTTCAATTTGTCATGGAGAACAAACAAGTATGCTCATCGATCAGTGATCTTTGTCTGGTTGCGGTTTGGACCAATTCCGGCATCATGCGCGGTTTATTTAAAAAAATCAATATTTAAATCTAATATGTATATATATAATACGATATGGGATATGGTCGGATGAGGCATTCCCAGCTGACCGGTTACGAGTTCACTTTCAAACCCAGAGGTCTTGAGTTCGAAACCCAGGGTGACCGGTTTTTACCATTTTTTTGATTTATTTGTTTTCAAAAAAAATTGCACTTTAGTCCCTGATGTCTTAGGATATATAGAAATGGTCCCTGTAACAGTTAACTATATTAGATAACTAGGTTAGTGTTTATAATTTGAATCCTTTATACATTATTAACCTGGTTAGTATGTTTAGGTTAAATAAGTTTACAAAATGACAACTTCAGTCCCTGAAGTTCAAGTTTCAATTAATGACTAAAAGGACCCTATACTTTATTTCAAAAATAAATATGTTTATTTTATTTAAAATATAAGTTTCAAAAATGACAATTAGGACCCTAGACTTTAAGTTTTCAAAATTTACATTTTTAACCGAAACTTTTAAGGTTCCAAAAATGACGTTTTAGTCCCCGGACTTTTGCACTTTCTAAAAATGACGGTTTTAGTCCTCGGACTTAAAATCAACGTTTTCAAGCGAGTTTCAAGGAATGACAATTTGGTCCCTCAACTTATACTTTCACATAATGACACATTAGGCCCTTGTAATTAACGTAGCCTTGTTTACAAGCATGAAACTCACTCAACTTTGCAAATATTCATGTGCTTGGACCGGTAAAACATGCAGCAACAACCAAACATGTATCAAATAAATTGCATCTCAAAATACGATATGTGTATCAAACAAGTACATGTTTGAAAATCAAGGTTGTTACAATATAACTTTCCGCATACATGTATGACTAAATAATTCCGTAGCACATAGTTTAATTATAATTATAACACAAAATTCAAATAAAATTATAACGTGATTAGTAACGGGTGCTAGCCTTGATCGTAAAAGTTCGGGTTATCACATTATCCCCATGTTGAAAGAATTTTCGTCCCAAAAATTAGCGAGCAGTCATTGAAGAAGTTAGTTTTGTTGAGCGTTTTCGTGGGGTGTCACAGTTTTGATCTCCAGCCATCTCCCCTTCCCCTTCATGTTCCCCTTCTCCTTCCCCTTACCCTTCTCCTTCCCCTTCCCGTTCACCTTCATCTTCCCTTTCAACCTCATCTTCATTTTCACCTTCTTCTCTCTCATCTGGCACTTCCTTGGCGTTTTCATCAACAAATGTTGACACTTCCTTGGCATTTTGATCTCAATCCATATCATATTCCCCTTCATGTTCCCCTTCTCCTTCTCCTTCCCCTTCTCCTTCCCATTCCCTTTCATCTTCAGCTTCCCTTTCAACCTCATCTTCATCTTCTTCTCTCTCATCTTGCACTTCCCTGGCGTTTTCATCAACAAATGTTGACATGTTCTTTAACAATGTCAGACATTGTGAGTATTTTATGTGTATCAAGAGGTTGTTTGGATGTTCAATCTTTGACGAATTTAACAATGTCCTCATTTTATTGTAACAATCTTCTAGTTCTTTGTATGCCCCATCCAACTTCTCAGCCATTGACTGTTAAATAAAATAAGTAATTATTAATTATGGTGCTTTGTGTTTTTTGTTAAACTTATTATTCGAACAACATACCTCCTCAGCTTCATTATTTTGTTGTTTCTCACCAACACCATGGTCTTCATACTGTGTTAGTACTCTGACTAGAGCATGGTTCCCTGATGCAGAAACTTCAAACATCCTGTTCTGGCTTTCTAAATCTTCATTCACAACCCTTCGATAGAAAGCCTCTTCATTCCAGTCATTGATTTCCATGGCGTTTTGAACTTCAGGGTCAAGTTCAACATAATCATCATGATCAAATCATCATCAACCTCATCATGATCATTATCAGCATGCTCATCAACATTGTCAACATTAACTTCATCTTCATTGTCAACATCATCACCATCAGCATCTTCTTCATCAACACCCTGCATTTTGTCTGATGTCTTGGGTGTGGCTTGTTCTTGAACAACTGTTTGAAACTGTGTTTCCTTAGCCTTTTTAACATTTTTCTTTTTAAGTTCTTTTCCATCATGGCGTTTTGGCTCTCCACCGTATTCCTTTTAACATGTCAAGAGTTCTAGTTGTAACCCACTCAGTTGGGTATCCTTCTTGTTGTTGCAACCTTTGTCTATTGGCATCATTCACAAAGGCAAGATGTAACACAAGACATTTTTAATTTTTAAATTGTTATTTTGTGCAAACTATTATGTATGGAAATTGTTTTCTTATCGCAAGTACAATAAAAGGCCCTGTGAAATGCTTTTTTGGAGACCATGCGGTTTTGGCGTTTTGCAAGCATTGGATGAGATAACCACACCAGTTCAGTTAGTTTATTCAAACGTTTTGTTTAATGTTGTGCAAGAACTGTTGGTTGACGACCGCATTATCACTTGCATGCCCAATTATAGTGAAGAATGCTACAAGGAAATTTTTGCAGAAGTTTCTCCCGAAGCTATTCATCTCAAGCAAGATGTTATCAAAGTAGAGCTTCACACTTGGTCTGTTAATCCAGTCAGTCCCTTTGAATTGTGCTCTCCACTCAGCCACTACTTCATCATTAGTTGTTGACCTTTTTTCCCCTTCACGGCCACGTCTTCATTCGGTATACCCGTTAAAGAGTTTATCAATTCTTCATTAATATGTATCAAATGGTTGCCAACATTTAGATTGTTTATTCGATCATTATAATTTTCAACCAATTAGTACTCAAGCATTGTAGGTATGTTGTCTATTTTCATCTTGAGGGCAGCACCAAACCCCATATCTTGTACTGCCTGTCTTTGATTTTGATTCAGATTTATAAACCAACCAGTCAAGTTTGTAGGTCTTACTCTTGACAAAACTCTAGCCCCGCTGAACTGAAAAAATGGTTCTTCCTGAACCTCAACATCCTGACTTAAGGCCTTCCTCTTATTGGCATTTTGGGCCTTGCCGGTGAGCACATTTATTGTAACTCTATACCCCTCTTCGCCTATAAAACAAGATTAATTTCCATGGAGTTTTAGTTTTTCATAGCGTTTGCACAAACATTTTCCACACATTACTTTTACATGGCGTTTAACACATGCACAAACTCACAGTTAGTAACAAAAATGATACATGGCGTTTAATAACACAAATGACACATGGCATTTAATAACACAAATGATATATGGCGTTTAATAAGACAATAAAAAATGATACATGGCGTTTAGTAACACAAATGATATATGTAAAATGGTGTTCTCATACAGTCAAACAATATTATACAAACGATACATGTATTGGCGTTTAGTAACAAACTATCAAAGTATATTACATGATATATGGAGTTTTACAAACAAACATCATAAAAAGTAACCATTTGTGCCATGTTTTCTTGTTGTCTTCTTTCATTGCTTGGCGGTTCTTTGGCGTTTTGGAGCAGGTGACTCTCTGGATTCCACACCCATAGAAACTGCACATTTATTGATAAAAGCAAAACACCAAAAACATCATAAAACTAGCATAATGAAACTCGAAGTTAACTCACTCTGTATTTTGCCTCTGGATCTTGTTTCATCTTTAGACGCCATAATATTGTGGTTTTGCGTTTTCTAGGGTTTTGGCGTTTTTCGTTGGAATTGGGGAGGTTTCTCTGGGAAGTATATATGTTTCGGTCCCGTTTTGATGGGTTTTGTATATGCACATTTACCTTTTTGCCCTTAATGAAGCGTGCCAATGTTCGAAAGTTGAATATATTTACCAAAACGCCACCGCGCCAATCTAATCCATAGATTATTTTGATCCAATGGATGAGGGGCATTCTCATCGTTTTCACACTTGTAGGTGTTTTCTCTAAATCATGCCCCTATATATATAGAGGGGTCCGCTAAAATGAAAACCACCTCCAGTTGTAAGAACCATGGGAACTACACCGTACGGGGCGAGTTGGGCCAAAAAAAATTTTCATAAACGTAGATGCGTGTATTATAAACACATTTGTAAAAAAAAAATTCAAAAAAAAAATGTCGTGTGTGTAGTTTTGTTTGTGTTTACGGGTACCGTAAATTTTAAACCAAATTTACGGTACCCGTAAACGCAAACTTGTGGTGCTCAAAACTACACACACGACATTTTTTTTTTTGAATTTTTTTTACAAATGTGTTTATAATACATGCATCTACGTTTATGAAAAAAAAAATTTGGTCCACCTCGCCCCGTACGGTGTAGTTCTCACGGTTCTTACAACTAGAGGTGGTTTTCATTTTAGCGGTCCCCTATATATATATATATATATATATATATATATATGAGAAAGATCCGTTAGGAACCACCCTTTATTGCGAGAACCGCGAGAACCGCGAGAACCAAGTGTGAACACAACCAAAAAATACCTAAAAAATCAAAAAACACTCAAAAAAAATTAATATTTATTTTAAAAAAATGGCTATATTTCGTCACCAAAAAAAATTCGAGTAACAATTATCTATGCACATGTGCTTATGTATCATTTCTTTGACAAATTCCGTAATACATTACTAATATCAAACAATTACACTTTCATTTACGCTACCATTCATAATACACTACTTTTTACATTAACAATATTAGAAATGCACATGTGCATCTATATGTATGAACATGTTATAACGTGTTTTGGTACACCACTTTGAATACACTTTCCCTTTCATCTATCATACCATCCATAATACACTACCATTACCTCCTACCATCCGTAATACAATACCATTGCCTCCTACCATCCATAATACAATACCATTACCAATATTTCACTTTATTACATGTACATCAACACCCTTTATACCATCCAAACAACATATTACATCATAAAGTGACAAATATAATCAAACAATCAACCACTAGATATAACTAACCAAAACACATGTATATGGGCCTACTTCATGATTTAAAATATTACAAACTTTTTGTAACAAAACACGTTATATCATGGTTATACATAATGATGCACATGTGCATTCTTAATATTGGTAATGTAAAAAGTAGTGTATTACGGATGGTAATGTAAAGGAAAGTGCATTTTTCTTCTACTTGTAATATATTACAGAATTTGTCCAAAAAATGATACATATGCACATGTGCATCCATAACTGTTACTAAAAAAAAGTTGTTTTTTGTAACGAAATATAGCGATTTTTTAGAAAAAATATTTAAAAAAATTGTGTTTTTTGGATTTTTTAGGTATTTTTTTGTGTTCACATTGGTTCTCGTGGTTCTCGCATGAACCTTACCCTATATATTTATATATTACCCCTTCTCTATTTCAATCTGGCCATCTATACCCAGCCACCGACCACCCACCCCAGCCACTATCCCGAACCCTCACTGACGTCGGAACTCTAGTCCTATGGATATCAAAACCCAATTTACCAAGATTCAATTTTAGATCAGGTTGGTATAAGATGAAACTCTTTTGAGCTTAAATAGGTGCATAAGTAACTCTTTTGAGTTCAAGTAGTGTTGCAAAACTATTGGGTACCATGATGGCAATATCAGGAGCAATGGTGTTCACGCTGTATCACGGCCCTAAAATATTGGTGACAAACCCCTCCCCTAATTCACCCAATGATCTGCATCGTTTTTGTTAGCCATCGACTTAGGTGTTTGAGTTAGGTGTTTGGAGGTGTTATTATTTTCATTGCTGCAATTTTTCGTTCCTTATGGAATGTTTTACAAGTAAGATTGATAAATCTCCCTTGATTAAGAGAAAACCTGGAATAATTTCAACTAGGAATGTGTTGAATTAGTATTATCAATATCCAGTTAGCAACAGCTAGAGAGTACCCGGATCAAAACACCATTGTCTTTTTCTATTGCTTGTTTGGGACGATGCAGTGTAGTACTCTATCTCCATTCCTAGAGCCAAATCCATGCGCTTGGGCCCTTTGACCTAGAGTTGCGATGAATGTTGTTGTTTTGAGTGTAAAAGAATTTTGGTTTTGAAGTTTTTTAGTTGGTAAAATGACTTGTTTCTATTTTAAGGCAATTTATTCGACCGTGTTCCACAGTACCGCTCAGACTTGGTGCTTGAAAAAGAAAGGTCTAGTTTTTGTAGCCATGTTCTCGCCTCTGTCGATTATTATAGGAGTCATATTAGGCGTCACATTTCTTGGTGATTCGCTTCATTTAGGAAGGTAAATATTTAATCTTTGGGTTTGAACCTTGCAACGTGCATGCTTCATTTTAGACATATTGTAAACTAAATGAAATGAAACGAGTGTTCTTCAACCATGTGTAAATCCTGATATATATGCATACTTTTTTAGTATTATGATTTTCACATGTATAAATCTTCATATCTATGCTTATTATTTTTAACTATTATTTCATAATCCTCATACCTATGCTTACTACTTTTAGCTATTATGATATACACATGTATAGATCTTCGTATCTTTGGTTTACATGTGCAATGACGTATGGAAATTTGTTTTGGCTTATTACACCTTGTTTTCCCAACATCCCTTACAGCATATAATGAGTCTATAAGGTGAAAGAGTGTAATTAAACAAAATAAGCATATATATAAAGGTTTGCACATGTGTAAATCATAGCAATTAAAAAAAATAAGCATAAATATCAAGGTTTACACATGTGTAAATCATAATAGTTAAAAAAGATAAGCACTTATATGAAGGTTCACATGTGTAAATCATAATAGCTAAAAAAGTAGGCATATAGGTATACACATGTGTAAATCATAATAGTTAAAAAAATAAGTCTAGGTATCAAGGTTTACACATGTGTAAGACATATTACATAATATTACATGACACTTACACATGTGTAAAATAGACACTTACACAAACTAAATTTTATAACAAATAAGAAAACAACCCAAAAACATAATAATATTGGAACTACGATATAAAAATTATATGTAACCTCCTCAGCCACCATCATCACCTCCGCCAACGTCCCCGCCTACACCACCGCTTGTTACTTCACTTCCACCATTGGACCAAAGTCCATCACCTGTTGTATTATCTCCACCACCAAACTACATCCGTACTCCTATAGTGCCTAATGATCCCTTTTAGGCCACAATTTACCGGTATGGTTTTCGCCACAGGGTAGTGATAATGAATAAATTTATACATGTGCAAGAAATATCACATAATAATACATGAGATTTACACATCTGTAAAACAAACACTTATGTTAGGATTTTATGTGTATTTATCAAAGTATTTTATCCATATAAAATAAAAACGCAGCGGAAAATATTATTTAAAACATATTACTTACAAGATATAAAACCCATTTTATATGTAAAACCCAATCCCGGATCCATATATGAACATGCATGCTATCAAAATAAAAACACAACCATAGAGTGTTTAGAATACTACCTTCCAAGGAGTAAAAGATATGAAGAAGATGATACTTCTTGAACGGTTGCCTTCAACTGTAGAAGATCTCAAGCTTGTATACCCCAAGCCTTCCAACAAACATCTTAAGTTTAGCTAGGATTTCTACACTTATGAACTCACTTGAAAAACCCTTATGAAGACCAATTCTTGGCCGAATCATCTAGGGAATTTTGAGAGTTCTTGCACTTGAATGTTAAACTTGAAAAGCCCTCTTGATCAACCACACCTTGGCCGATTTTTAGAGATACTTTTACAAGTCCTTCACTTGAAAAATCATCTCCTAAAATGCACAACCTTGGCCGATTTTTTTAGAGTATTATTTCAAGTCTTCTCAAGTTCATCCTCAAGTTCATCCTATGCTTAATTTTGTCATACAAAATTAAATAAAACAAGTGAGAGAAATTGCCTCCCCATTTGACCAATGCATGAACCTCTAACCATTCAAAAATGCATGTATTTCAATTGGACCAATCTCTTGCCCAACCAAGTTGCCACTAACACATGCAAAAGCATGGTTTTTTATTGGATCAAAACAATCTTGGGAAGACACCAAAGGGGGGGGGGGGGGGCGGGCCACTTTATTTTTTATAAAAAAATTCAATTTCTTTTATAAAATAATTTAAGTCTTGATTAATTTTATAACTTTTATAAAATTATAACATCTCATGTTATAAGACTTATATAACTTTTATTATGTTATTCAACCCATTAAATAACAAGATAAAATATTCTCTCAAAATAAATTATCCATATAATTTATTAGTTTGTCAAGTGCAATTATTTAGAAAACCGATTTCTAAATATTCTAAGTGTTAATATTTATTTGTTTGATCATATCATAAATAAATATTGTAAGTGTTTGTCTAGCTTGTATTTGGGTATGACTCGACTTGGATCATAACGTACTAGCCACATCAATTTAATATGTGTCTTGGGCATACAGAATCCAACACTCTCCCACTTGCACAAGATACATAGAAGATTGATGCAAGTAGTAAATGACGCCTAACTACGGTTTACTACCCCTAATACGTATGACTATATTTCCCATTCAATAACATCATCCTCTTCAAGTCCCTTACTTGAAAATGATTTAGGTGAATCTATCATTTATCCTTTCATTACAAATGTCATGTCAAATCCAGAGACATAGAGTGATCACTCTCTGTTGATTTAACTTTAGCAGGCCTTAGACATCTTACTCTCAACGAATAAGAGGAACAAATCCCATCTTGACTACATACGTATCTCACAATCACCTTGTACCACACCTGAGCTTAGCCTTATGTACTGTCATATTACTAACAGCGAAGAAATAAGTCAAGGCATAATATTTGGTGAATATCAAGACCCAATATGCATCTCAGGTCAGAGGATACTATGATATTCTCCTTTACTCAAATTTACTTATGATCAATCACAAATGATTCCATGCAGTAATATTTGAGAGCGAGTCAGTCCAATATTTGTATCCCACAAATATCTATGAACTTTGGCAGCAGCACTTTGCTCTATATTCATACCTAATGAATATCCACCAATCCAAGTTCATAATAGTCTTACATTCATATCTGTTCCCACAAGTATGATCGACTACGGACATTTAGAATAAGTAACTTATTCACGGATTTAAACATGCTAAAAAGGAACATAACTCAAAATACCATAAAGAGTCATATTAACAGTTGTTCCAATATCCAAATACAAAATAGATCAAATCCAATCACTAGAATATCGAAGTCCTTAGGCACAAGTATGACCCTTCATGCTTTGCCCGTTTAAGGAGCTTCATGAGTGGATCCGCAATATTTTGATCAGTGTGAACTTTGCGAATACATATCTTTTCCTATTTCAACTTCATCCCTTATATAGTTGAAATTCCACTCAATGTGCCTAGTCTTTCGATGTACACGAGGTTCCTTGATTTAAGTAATCGCACCTTCGTTATCACAAAGATCTCTAGGGGTCCTGAATGGTATGGACTACCCCTAGATCGGCAATAATTCAAGTGGCAGATCCATATGAATTATCTCAATCAATGAAGCGGCGATGTATTCTGATTATGTAGTGGACAATGCTACCCTGATTGTGATCGAGAACCATCTCGATTAGTTTGGAAACTCGTATCCATGTAACCCTTTACAACGAATTCCGAAACTCGCATCCCTGTAACCTTTTACAACGAGTTCCTTTCACCAGATCCATATATTATAAATATATTCTTAGTCCTTCTAAGGCATTTCAATATATTTATAACAGTCACCCAATGACCGTTACTCGCTGGTATCTTCTCGTTATGCTTAAAGCGCATAACTTGTCCGGTCTAGTGCATATCATTACGTACATAATGAATCCTATAGCTGACGTATGGGATTCCTTTCATTCTTTCCTGTTCACCCTTTGAGCTTGGATATTGAGACGCACTCAATATTGTCCCCTCTTTGAATAGGTACCAAACCTTTCATAGAGTTCTCTATCTTGAACCTTTTCAAGACTTTGTCAATGTATGCACTTTGGTTTAAACCTATCTAGCGCCTTGACCTATCCTTATAGATCTTTATTCCTAAATATAGGCGTCTTCACCAAAATCCTTAATGAAAAACAACTTCCAAGCTAGGTTTTTACACCTTCCATGGTTGGAATGTCATTTCCAAATAGTAGAATGTCATCGACATACAATACTAAGAAAGTGATAATGCTCCCACTAGCTTTCTTATACACACAAGCTTCATCGACGTTCTTGATGAATCCATATTCCCTAATCTCTTCATCAAAACGGTTATTCCAACTTCTAGATGCTTGTTTCAATCCATAGATTGATTTCTTTAACTTGCATAATTTGTCAGGATGTTTTGGATAGACAAAACCTTCAGGATGAACCATATAGACATCTTCATCAAGATATCTATTAAGGAAAGCCGTTTTGACATCCATTTGCCAAATCTCATATTCATAATATGCAGGTATAGCAAATAATATCCTTATTGACTTTAGCCTCGCTATAGGCGAGAAGGTCTCATCATAATCAATCCCTTGAGTTTGAGTGAAACCTTTTGCTATAAGTCTCGCTTTATAAGTATTCAAGTTACCATGCATTATGGTTTTCTTCCTGAAAACCCACTTACTTCCAACTACTTTGGAGTTAAGAGATGACACAACCAATTTCCATACTTGGTTGTCATACATGGATTGCATCTCTACGTTCATGGCTTCAAGCCACTTGTCATAATCGGATTTTGACATTGCATCATGGTATGTGGTTGATTCACCTGAATCTACCACGTAGCATCCATCCATGAAGAATCCATATCTTTCAGGTGGACTACTAATTCTACCAGATCTGCGAACGTTTTTGTGTTGATCAACCACTTGATTGTTTTTAACAACCTCTTGTTGAGTGCTAGTATTAACCAAACGTGTATCGGCTTATGGTTCTCGATCCTTATCAAGTTCCACTGTTCTACTAATTCCTTCCACAAGGAACTTAGCTTCCAAGAACTCAGCCTTTCGAGAAACAAATGCCTTTTGCTCTGCTGGATAGTAGAATTAATATCTTATACCATCTTTAGGATATCCTACAAAGATACACTTAGTGGATCGTACTTCTAATTTGTTAGAGGTGTGTAGCTTAACATAAACTTCATAACCCCTTACTTTTAAATATGATAATGATGGAACCCTTCCATGCCATATTTCAAAAGATGTCGTATCCACTTTCTTGGTTGGGGCCATACGGGCCGTGGAGAGCAAAGCATAACCCCAAATGATAGAGATAATGCGCTCCTAGCCATCATAGATCGAACCACATCCAAATAGAGTTCGATACCTCCTCTATCGGAACGAAGAACTTTAATTGAGTTGATATTGAACTTCACCTTTTGAAGGCTTTGAACTTTTCAAAACTTCAACTTTGTGTCTCAGCAAGTACACATAACCATAACTACTATAGTTGTCGGTAAAATTAATGAAGTATCTTTCACCATTCCTAGTCATTGGCTTAAAAGGATCACATACATCAAAATGTATGATATCTAATAAATCTTTTGCCCTTTTCCACTAAAGGGTTCCTTAGTCATTTTACCTTGTAAATAAGATTCACATGTATCAAATGAACCAACTTCATTTGTTTCCAAAAGATCATTCTTTCAAAGTGTTTACATGCGACTTCTGTTTATATGACCAAGGCGATAATGCCAAAGATAGGTCTCACTCAAATCCATTTTGAGTTTCTTGGTGATTTCTAGGTACATTTAACTATCAAGTGATATATTCTTATGAACCAATTCATAAATACCATTTGAAAGCATAGCTCTAAAGTAAAACATGTCATTCATCGATATAAATGTCATTGTTTACAAAAACTTTAAATCAAAACCATATTGTCTTATAAGGGAAACTTGAATAATGTTCCTAGTCAAACTAGGAGCATATATAACATGTTTAAAACAATTTCCAAACCATTTGGAAGTTTCAAAACATAGTATCCTTGGGCTTCAACTTGAACTTTCGCTCCATTGCCCAAGAGCAGATTAGTGTCTCCCTTCTTGTAATATCTATTTCTTTTGAACCCTTTTGCAACAAATTGCAAACATGAGTTCCGGTATCTAATATCCGTGTGTTTGAAGAAATAACATTAAGGCCAATATGTTTCATAAAGAATGTACCTGAGGTTTGCCTAGCATCCCTCTTGTTTTCCAACTCTTAGAGATAGGTTGGACAATTCCTTTTCAAATACCCTATCTCACCATACTCAAAGCATGGATCATTCGTGGCAACCTTTGCCTTCTTCTCTTTTGGTTTCGGTGGTTTCGCTTTAGTCTTTCTAATCATTTCCCTTTGAATTACCCGTTTTCATTTTCAACATTAGCTTTGGTGTCGGGGTGATGCCCTTCCTTGTTGCCATCCTCATTGATCGTTAGAATGGATAAAACCCTTTTACCCATATTGAGCCTTTCAAGGCGATCAATGTGGCTTTTCATAAGATGAGACCGATTGGGTTTCCTCCATTCGACATGCATGAAGCACTCGAACCGTTTCGAAGCGTTCTACCCTTAGGAACATTTCCTACAATTGGGTAATCATGTTGTATGCTCATGATGTTCAAAACAAATCATTTTGAATTTCGGGAATCATAATTCCTAACATGAGGCAAGAGGCTTGCATAGTATTCTCGATATACTTAATCCAATCGTTATAGGCATCCTTATCTTCCATAAGAGGTTCATCGGGATTAGGATCATTTTTAGTGATAGGTTACGGACGGTTTGGGTAATATTGTTATCGGCCATCTACAAAATTTAACAAGGTTCAATTTTAGTATTTTCGATATTATTATGTTTTAATCATTAATACCCTTTTGTGTCTCACAGACAATTAATAATTAAAATCTAGAATCCAACGTTACATTTAAATATTGGTTAGGTGACCTTTATCCCTCTATTTAAATTAACAAGGTAGTCAACGTTTGACAATTGCAACCCTTTGCAACTTCTAGCCATATGGGATCGGTTAAACATCTTCATGTTTAGTTGGCATGTTTAATCCCATCAACACCTTTGTTCCCCATGCTTCGGTGACCCTAAGTTCATGGTTTCCAAATCAAGTCGTCCAACTTACACACACGTGTGAGTTTATACACATAAGTGGTTAGGTGACCTTTATCCCACAAACATGGTAAACCCACATCGAATATACAAGTTCCTTCAAATGTGGTTAGGTGACCTTTATCCCACAAAAGAGTTTCCCAAGTGATTCGAGTGTTGTATAAAAGGATGGTGTTGGACTTGTTTCATAAAAGGGATTTTGAGTTTTCAAAATTCTAGTTTAGAAAACTTTATGTACCATACATTTGCATGCATTCAAATCCTTGGTACTTTTGTAAAACAAATTTTCAAGGTTCTTTTAATAAAACCCATTAATTTTTAATAAAACCTTTATTAACCATTTTAATGATTTTGTTAAGAACCAATTTTTACGCTTGTTGTTGATTATTAGTTTGTTAAGCATGCATATCCAAATATCATCAAAAAAACATTAATAAACAACCACACAAGCATAAATAACAATAGGTGCATAACCATAGCCAACTATTTTGACAACACTTGTTAGCCGAAACAAGTGTGCCAACAGGTCCTTCCTAAGGGTGAATATAGACACAAATAAAGTGTCGTTGAACTCCCACTTGATCCCGCATCCAAATGCTTCAAGTCTTCTATTTGTGTTGTGATTTCTTCACGTTCTTTGGTCTTCCAAATGTCTTTTATATTCAGCTCCAAACTCCTTTGGACTTCAAAAATGTGTTTTGGTTATCGGGCTAAAATCCCGTTAAGAACCGTGAAGTCCTTTAGGCCCGAAAATAGCCAAAACCAAAAACGCATTTTTGTGTGCATCTTCTTTTACAAAAAATTATCCTAATACATTTTTTCTAGTAAAATAAAATGCACCTAATCTATTTATTTTACATACCAAATGAAAATAAATAAATTACATAACTTTACAAATGGAAGAATCAAAAATAATAATTATTACAACCTTTGAAATAATTAAATACAAATCACAAACACAAATATTCAACATATTCACACAAGGTCATGGCTAGGTTATGAACACCAAAATATATATATCCACATATATAAAATTCAAGAAGCAAAATGGTTCCCTTTTACAACCTACTTTTCGGTCAAGAATGAAAAAACCGAAAAAGTGGGTTTTTGTCCAAACAAACAAATCATCCAAATGACATAATTTTCAAGATTCATTTATGCATGTAAGAATATAATCTTGAAAAACAAAAGGGATAACCATGGTGAAAATTTCGGCCATAGGGTTTTACCCAAACCCGAAACCCGAAAATTTCATATCCTATGAAGCATGCATTCATATAAGCGGCTCTGATACCACTGTTGGGATTTTATGTGTATTTATCAAAGTATTTTATCCATATAAAATAAAAACGCAGCGGAAAATATTATTTAAAACATGTTACTTACAAGATATAAAACCCATTTTATATGTAAAACCCAATCCCGGATCCATATATGAACATGCATGCTATCAAAATAAAAACACAACCATAGAGTGTTTAGAATACTACATTCCAAGGAGTAAAAGATATGAAGAAGATGATACTTCTTGAACGGTTGCCTTCAAGTGTAGAAGACCTCAAGCTTGTATACCCCAAGCCTTCCAACAAACATCTTAAGTTTAGCTAGGATTTCTACACTTATGAACTCACTTGAAAAACCCTTATGAAGACCAACTCTTGGCCGAATCATCTAGGGAATTTTGAGAGTTCTTGCACTTGAATGTTAAACTTGAAAAGCCCTCTTGATCAACCACACCTTGGCCGATTTTTAGAGATACTTTTACAAGTCCTTCACTTGAAAAATCATCTCCTAAAATGCACACCCTTGGCCGATTTTTTTAGAGTATTATTTCAAGTCTTCTCAAGTTCATCCTCAAGTTCATCCTATGCTTAATTTTGTCATACAAAATTAAATAAAACAAGTGAGAGAAATTGCCTCCCCATTTGACCAATGCATGAACATCTAACCATGCAAAAATGCATGTATTTCAATTGGACCAATCTCTTGCCCAACCAAGTTGCCACTAACACATGCAAAAGCATGGTTTTTTATTGGATCAAAACAATCTTGGGAAGACACCAAAGGGGGGGGGGGCACTTTATTTTTTATAAAAAAAATTCAATTTCTTTTATAAAATAATTTAAGTCTTGATTAATTTTATAACTTTTATAAAATTATAACATCTCATGTTATAAGACTTATATAACTTTTATTATGTTATTCAGCCCATTAAATAACAAGATAAAATATTCTCTCAAAATAAATTATCCATATAATTTATTAGTTTGTCATGTGCAATTATTTAGAAAACCGATTTCTAAATATTCTAAGTGTTAATATTTATTTGTTTAATCATATCATAAATAAATATTGTAAGTGTTTGTCTAGCTTGTATTTGGGTATGACTCGACTTGGATCATAACGTACTAGCCACATCAATTTAATATGTGTCTTGGGCATACAGAATCCAACAACTTACAGATGTGTAAATCATAACTTACACAAATAAATTTGAGAAGGAATAATACAATCCATGTAAATGAAGGTCTGAGTTGGGAATTTTAATGTACAAACAATCTATGAAAATGAAAGTTAACATTACATATGACAAAACAATATGTTAATTTAATAGACTAGACATTTACCATTTAACTAATGAGAATTTAGAGATCTAAGATGGGAATTTTAAATTTGAAAACATATATATTGTTGTCTCTTATACATAAGAATACATGACACTTACACATATGTAAAAACATAAACTTACACATATGTACAATCAACTGTTACACGTTCATAAATATGAATAACATATAAGAATCCTTGCATCACCATCAACATTCTCATTCATTCGATGCAGCCTTGCAAGCCAGCTGAACATCTTATGGACTTGAGACAACTTTTTCACTTCAATATCACACACATACGCATACATGTCCTCATATCTTCCAGTATTGAAATAGCCTTTTACGATAATAGCATATGCTAAAAGTCTATGAACACGACTTGTTTTGATTAACCAGTCATAATCCAGCTCGTCAGTATCATCCACCAAGTCTACATGCATTCAAAATGTTTTTTTATCTTGAAATTTTGCATCAAGGAAGTACTTTTTTTTACAAAGAATATAGAACAACACTTACACATGTGTAAATCTGAACAGGATAGGATCCTCATATCAACTCCAACACTCGCTTCATCCAAATCTTCAAATTGTTCCTCATGATTAATAACACTTAATATATAACCCTTAGTTCGCCTCACACAGTTTCAATATCCTCTTAGCTGATCTTAGATGAACCTACATTACAATATAAACACATGCTTGTAGTCATTATCAATAACTTTAAATAACCCTTACAATTACACTTTGTAAAAAACTAAGATAAAGAACCTCAACTAACATTTGTGGCTAATTTTGATATCAATCTTAGTCCATGGAACCTTGCTTCATCAATCAATCATGTGATTCAACACTCCTTACAATCCAGTAAATAAGAATTAATTAGGGCAAATTACGAACTCAATAGCAACATGTGTTAAATTTTGTAACAAAAGCCACAATAGATAAACAAAGTAATTGATACCAAAATGGATTGAACAATAATTAGTGAATCCAAAGTCGATTGAACAATTAATCGGTGAATCAAATATCGATTTGAGCAAAAATCAATGAATCGAAAAACCATCTCAAACAATTAACGATTGAAGAACATACCTACATATTAGGAGCGAAATAGTTTAGATCAATTAACCCAAACCACAATCTATTTGATAAGATTCCCGATTGAAGATCATGTGTCTAGACTAAAGATGGTGTGCGTATATTGGAAAAGAGTAGTGTTGGAATTTGGTGTTGATGGAAACAAGAGAGTTGTAGGGAATTTGTTTAATTACCACTTTACCATTTTAATTAAAAGACAAGAGAAATAAATGAGTGGCTGAGATTTGTTCTCATGGTTCTCACAAAAGATAAGTGTTCAGATTTAAACCTCCCCTATTTCATGTTAATTAGCTTATATTTTTATTGATAGTTTAATTTAACTAAGCTGTTATTTATACATACATGTTCATAGGACATGTACATCACTCACTCTTGATTGGTCCACGTGGTTGGTTGAGTCAATCAAGGCCTACCATGTGGACCTTACTAACTTTTTTTAGTTTATACACCACATTTTTTAACAAGGTGTCAGTGGTTCGAGTGTTACCAGCATTTTTTTCCGACGGTATACTGCTAAGGCTAAACAGTGCGGGGGATGTCCCTGCCCCGTCTTGGACCATCGCCTGCCCTGTACACCATTTTCATAGGGGCGTCGGCGTCTTGAACGTCCTCCCCAAGACGTTGTTGCTGAGCCACATTCAAACAAAAAGAGTCGTTTGTTAACGGCTAGTTTAAAAAAATATTTTTTATTTCCCATTTTATAAATATATACCCTTTATTCCCCCCATTTTAACCCAAATCTTTCCAATCTCTCTCACTTTTTATACACCACCTTAATTTTTATAAAGTTTTAGGCATGTCTTCTTCTTCATCGTGGTGTTCGTCATCTTCGGGTGAGGGCGATTTATTTTTTTGCGAACGTCGTAGTGCAGGCAGCACAGATGATCATGGAGGAAGAGGAAAAAACGTCACAACCGTGAACTAGGGCAGCCGCCTTAAACCGAGACCGAGAATATTATCTTTATTTTTCGGTGAAAATAATACATTTAATTTTTTTTGGTGTTAATAATGTATTTAATTTATTTTTCGATGTTAATATTAAGGTGCCCATGATAGTTTAGTGGCTGATTATTTTGCCGACAAACCTATGTGCACGACCGCGATGTTTAAACGTCGGTTCCGAGTGAGTTGTCGACTGTTCTTACGTATAGCAGACGACTTGGCGCGGTCTAATCCGTTTTTCACACTTCAATACGACGCTAGGGCCATAGGGGATTCACCACTTTACAAAAACGTACGACAAATTTTGCGAATGGATGGTGAAGTTATATAGCAAGAAATATCTGCGGAAACCAAACACAAATGCCGTCCAAATATTATATTAAGCGCACGAAGAAAGGCATGATTTTCCAGGAATGCTCGGAAGAAATTGATTGCATGCGCTGGTCGTGGCAGAACTGCCCTACTGCGTGGCAAAGTCAATATACTCGGGGAGATCATGGTCATCCAACTATAATACTAGAAGTTATTGCGTCACAAGATCTCTGGACTTGGCATGTTTTTTTGGTCTGCCTGGTTCACTTAACAACATTAACATCATCTACCAATCACAGATATTTAACGATGTAGTAGCAGGAACAGGTCCAGACACGCGTTTTACGGTTTCGAGGGTGGAATACAGGCGCAGTTACTACCTTGCGGATGGAATATACCCAACGTACTCTATAATCGTTAAAACTATTTCGCACCCGACAGACGATAAAAGAAAGAAATTTTCCAAGTTTCAAGAGTCGGCGAGAAAATACATTGAACGGTGTTTTGGGGTTCTAAAAAAATGACATATCATTGAACATCCAGCACGTTCTTTTATACCACAGAGGTTGCGATACGTTATGTATGCTTGTATCTTGCTGTATAACATGATCACCAAAGATGAAGGTAGAACAATTTGTGAGTACGACGAAAACGCACCTAACGGGAATCTGTTCCAATAAGTGTAGAACAACAAGATTTAAACGGATTCTCCCTACGTAACGAGTACACACATCAAAACCTTTAAGCGGACTTGGTGGAATACATTTGTAACAGCGCACAAACGAACCTAACGACGACATGCCAGATGAAGACTAGTACTTTTTTTTAATTTTTTTAAGTTTAGGTTGTTTTTTTAATGCAATGTAGGAATTGATATTTATTTTAGAGTTTAAGCTAATTTTAGTTATATATATATATTGCATATTTAATTTGCCAAAATTAAAAAAAGTAATAAATAAATAAGTGGGGGAGGCCCATCCTTCATTTCCCTTAGTCCATCCTTGGAGGGGCATTCTCCTTGGATGTTGACGCGGCGCTGACGTGGAGAGGCATCCTCCAAAAACTTGCCTCCTCCACACTGAGTAGCCTAATTTTAGTGGGTGGAAATTCTCAGAATTAACAAAAGTGGTCATGAGTTATTGGGTTATTTTTCAATCTCTTATGTATAATTATTAATTAACTAAGGATATGGATTAATGGATATAATAATACTAATCAATATAGAATTAATTGATACATAAAATTTAAATTATCGTAACTTTATCAACCAAACCCATATAATTATCTTAATTCATATTATACAAATTGATAATTATTTATTTATAAATTAAAAAAATATTAAAACTAAGAAAAACCGTTGTAAAAGATGTGTCACTATCGTTTTGAACAAATCACAACTTCACTATTTTGGGTTATATGAAATAACCTTCGTGTAATGACGTAGCTATCGTGGGCTAATAAAAAAAACAAGTATTTTTAAGAGTTAAATACCTATAATAGTATGGGTAAGTAAGGTCGTCTCCACAGCGAATACGTGGTTAGTGTTTAGCTAAGTAATCTAATTAATTAACTAAGAAAAGAGTTATTAGATTAAGAAGAAGTAACCCCCGCCCAGAATTGTTTAACATAAAACTCCATTTCAATGATTTAAACACCACATAGACATGGCCTCGGAATTTATGAATTTGAATAATGATTAGGGACAAATTTTAATAATAACCGTACGACCTAATGATACGTTAAGATATACCAACTACCCACCTAATTACCAACCCGCTAACGATGCAAGAAACCGCCAATACATTTGATAAAAGACAAACAGTTCAAATATAAATAGCGTTTATCAAATCTAAGCACGAGTGATCAAGATATATCAGTTGTAACAATCATAAAAAAACAGAGTATTTATATAAGAACTAACAATCGTTCATCCGGGGAAAGCCACAAGAGTTTTAGAAAAAATGTAACCTCCTCCAAGTTTTAGATTCTCGGTTTACACAAAACTCAGTATATTCAATTTGTTGGACACTACATACACATGATGTTGAAAAGTCAGTTAATTTAAGTGGTAATCAAAAATAGGTCTTTGTCATCAGATCTTTTTGTAGTTCAATTACCTTATTTACTAGTGTGAGTCAACCTACTCTATGTCACCCAACAAGCTACTAGGTTTTGTCATCAACCGAACAAGTTGTAAAGTAGGAACTCAAAACACATGCAAATAGTTTAAATAAACGAACACATCAAATTGTTTATACGACGTTGTCAATGTTAAAAACAAGTCCAAATATGAATAAAACTGAGAAAGCGCAAAACCCTATGAACCGTATATCTTGAAGAAGCCATCTAGCCGCTCATTCCTTAACCCGTGTAGGGCAGGCTGCCCTCTTGCAATATTGCCTTCTGTCGTCGCCAAGTGTCCCCTAAAACAGCCGTCACCAACTCATATTTATTCTTTTTGGTTCTTGTATGATCAAGTGTCAGCAGCCCAAATTAATTCAATTGAGCCCGTTAGCTAACGCAGGCTAATACTATTCTTTTTTTACTCTTGTGATGTTGCGTCGAATAGCATGTCCTCTTTTATTTGGTGCTTAGTGTGAAACGCTTTAATGTATTTAAGCCATCACGGGTTTGGGAGAGGGGATTTGGGAATTGGGAGCTACCATGGACGCTTGGGACACAAGGCACACCACGCTACCCTCCCACGTCCCACCCCTCCTAGTGATCTTTGGGACCCAGCTTCTAGCCGTCCCTCTCTCTCTCTCTATCTCTCTCTCTCTTTCTTGATTAACTTTTATAATTTTAAATGTTTAAATATATATAAAATAGGGTGTAGGATCAGTGATAAGTAGAACATAGGTTTTGGGATGAAGGTATGTAACACCCGTAAACTTTCGTCCAGTTGTGAGACGACACGTGTCCTGAATCTCCAACTAAGGAGAGGGAATCTATCGTTCAACTATGTAACAAAATATATATATTCAACCCTCCTATTATACCCGACTATGTGGAAGGAGGAAAGAATTATATTCTACGTTCATTGAAACGTGTTTCGTATCTCCAACTAACCCTGATTCAGGGAAGGAGAGAAATTATTATCATGCGTTAACTAAAACGTGTCTCGGTTCTCCGACTAATCTCAACTAGAAGAAAGGAGAGGGACTAAATGTGCCAAATGGCCAAAGATGTAAAGTCCAAGGACTTAAAGTGTAAAAATCTCAAAATTTTGTTCTGAAGGTCCTTTACAGACCGAAAGCTCTTTGGCTTATAGACCGTAAGCTTGTTGGAATTAAACTGGTGCACTAAAGGTCCTTACGGTCCGTAAGGGTTGCTCTGGCAGAATCATGCTTGGTCTCCAAACATAACATCACAAGTTGACACCTATCATGATTTTGCCACACTTTCTCTAGTTCTTACACATCATTAGGCATGTGTAATGATCCTAAGACACATTCAAACACTTGGTAAAATCTTGTTCAATCCAAACAACTATAAATAGCAAGCTTGAGTTCACTTTCAACTTACTCATTTTCCATCTTTCTTCTCTAATCCTTCTTGGAGAGTTTACTGGCCAAAGGAAGCTTCCCAAATGAGTTCATACTCACCTTGGATCACTAGTAAGTGTTCCATTTCAGTCAATTTTATTTCATAGGCTAGTTATTAGTCGAAAGTCAAACAGTTTGACTTTCTGTTTGACTTTCGATTATCACCATAATGGTCAAGCCAATGTTCGATCCGAACATGGCTACGTCCGAACATGGCTACGTGATCGTAATAATGAAGGTTATGATCCCCTGGGATCATACCTTTTAAGGATCACGTTAAGTAGGCGAAATGACAAGTCAACTTTATACTAAATAAACGGTCAAAAACGTAAACTTTGCAAATTACGTTAATCAAGTTTCTAACTATTAAAACTTGAAGTTTTGACATTATATCATTTTATAAAACATGTTAGGACATGTCTAAACATCTCCAGCTCATCATTTCTTGTTTACAACTTAATTCCATATCGAAAGTCAAGCAATTGAATTTTGCTTTGACTTTCAATTCTGACTCGTTTGGTCAACGACTAGGTCTGATTTGGATTACTTTTAGGACCTTGATATTGATGAGTATAACCCACTTAAGTTAAACCACATGGTCAGTCCGTTAGATGAGTTTTATGACACATCGCAATTATATTGTTAAAAATGACCACAATACCCTTGTATGGTCAAAATAACTAAATGAATGATTTTAAATTAAAACGAACTTATAATATGACTTTAAATCAGTAGATACTTCAACAAAAAAATGTGTTTTGATACTAAGACTTCTCAAGAGCTCATCCGACCTTTAAAACCTGTCTTTATGCGCATAACTAGTTATGCGAACCTAGTTCGCATAAACTAGGCGTAACGAGTCTAGGTATTTCAAAACCTCTCAAAAATCAGAATGTTTGGTAAAATAGCCTTTATCCAATATGTCATTGCACTCGGATAGGTATAAACCACATTCTATTCGAATTACGCTTAATCTAGCGAACCTATTCTTAAGTAACGGGTCATATCTAAAGGGACTAACCTTTGACCCGTATACATTCTAACAGATAATAAATATGTTCATTCCAGACAATAGTACCCCCCCCCCAAGATAATCGGACTTGGGTCAATAATACTTAGACTTGCGCCTTTTGCTAAATAATAATCATATTGATTGGAAGAAAGCAAAAAGGTAAATACTCTTAACTTATTTTAGTTTTTAAACTTGGGATTGCGAATACGCCACTTGGAGCGGGTATTACATAAATGGGCCGTCTATGTTGCGCATAAATGTAAGAATCCAGTTTATTTACTTGAGAACTGAAACGATTGGGGGTTATAGGGTACCGTGTCCGGACGTCCAGACTCATAGACTGTTATGGCCATACGGAATAGCGTGCAGGGGAAGGCATACCGACTGTAAGACACGTTTTATTCAACTTTGGTGTGTACCGTAATCATTATAGCACTGAAAATGACTGTCTCTGAACTCTGGTTCCCGATAGTATGACAAGTATATAGATCGGGTAACAAGAATAAATCCCAAGAAATATTTAAAAGATCACCTACGGGTTTTCTCTATATATCAAACTCTTTTTGAAAAACTGTTTTCAAAACGAGTCAGTTAATTGTATTTACCGGAAAAAGCTAACGTATTTTCAAAAGATTAAACCGCAGGTACCGAACCTTATTATAGGCTAGGAATCCGGGTCGGCTAGAATGAAGGCTAGGGAATTTGCAACTCCTGAAGCTTAAGGCCTATAATGTCTAAAGCTCTGTTTATTAGATCCCGCCTGTGGGCTTGTACTGAACGCTTGTAATACTTTTGTATATATTCGAGCTTTATTAAATTCAATATTTTTACTCCAATACTTTCGCTGCATATTATTATATTGTGATAACTTTATCCAACCGTCATGATTATACCCATCCGGGCCCACCGGGAATCGGGGTGTGACAGTTTGGTATCAGAGCTACAATTTGAGTGAATTAGCCACTAGCCTTTTGTTTCTAATCTCAAATATCACAAATGCAGATTCCTTAAGAAACTTCAAGTCTAGACCCGAACATAAGACTACTCTTAAATTATATATATAGTAGTTATTGATTTTATGAATACTCTACGAATGCAGCCAAGATATCATGGACAAGATGAAGAATTTATGATGGGTCGTGATGTGTGTAAAATGCAACATATAAATTACATCAAATGAGGCATAAAACTAACCCTTTTTAAGTACTAATGTTGGAAAAAGAGTGTTTTTGTCTTCCTTTTGTATTTTCAGGATTAAATGAGCTCAAATTCACAAAAGAAGCAAAAAGACAGCTAAATCCAACATAAATACAAGAAAAGGAACATAAGTGGACTGCCCGATCCCTCAACGGCATCTTCCCAAGCAGAATAGAGAAGGCAGAAGACTGAACACGCCCCGTGCTCAGCCAACACGGGGCCGTGCCCAAGAAGCAGTAGAAAAGACAAACCTATAGAAGCTTCTATTGCCCACCACGGGGCCGTGTCCAGTGAACACGGGGGCGTGGCAAAAGTACAGCAGGCGCATTAATTGTAATTGCGAATTACAATTAATGAAGAGAGAGAGTGTCAGACAGGCACGGGGGCGTGTCCAGCGGACACGGGGCCGTGCCCAGCCTTCTGTTCAGCCTATAAATAGGAGTGCTTGGTTTCATTTCAACTCATCCCTTGGCACACCACCTCTCTCACACTTCATCCACCACCCACCACCATCACAACACCATTATCCACCACCATCATCCATTGTCCATCATAGAGTGTGTGAGTTGTCTCGGGATCCAAGATTGATCGTAAGAGTTCTTGACAATCAAGGCCATGTTTGCCTAAGTCTCTTACATCACTTGGTGAAGACAAAGTGTCTAGTATAATACTTTTTATTTCTAATCTTTTGCACTTTTTATTTGGTTTTGTATTAATGACTTTAATAACTAGTTACTTATGTTGAAGGTGATCTTTCCTTATCGTTTGTCCGTGGTGTCTTGGCGTTATTTTACTGTCTATATAAAATAAAAGATTTTCACCATTCATATCTCCACGGTCTATATGGAGGTATGTTGGCTACCTGGTCGGGGGTTAAGGGAACGGTTTGGTAAAGGTCTTGCCATTGTTCAGCGTTTAGAGGTCCTGCAATGGACCTGGGTCAAATTTAGTAGGACCTCCTTCAATGCTTCACGGTATTGGATGGCGGGGGTCCAAACTCTTTGATCCCCTCATAAGTTAACTACTATTAATACTATAACCCGGCTATTTAGGATTGTATCCCTGCTGACTCAGACTACTTAGTCGAGGGTAACGTCACCTCCAAAAGAGGGGCCTACCATAATATTGCATTAATAACTTAATTCATTATCTTCCAATAATCCACCCTTTTAGGATTGTATCCTTGCTGACTCAAACTACTGGGGTGAGGGTAACGTCACCTTCAAAAGAGGGGCCTACTATAATAACTAAGATAATCTCTTAATTATGTGCAAAAGTGCGGAAATAATCAAAGGTTATACTAGATACGAGTCGGAACCAAGTGATTCATCTTGTCTATCTGTTTTTCTTTTTATTTTTATTTTCAGCATTTTAGTTAGTTTCTATTTTTCTTAGTTTAAAACATTTTTTTCTAAACTTTTTATTTTGATTAGACGTTGAGGATAAACCGGTACTAAAAGCTCTTGTGTCCTTGGACGACCTCGGTATCTTACCAACGCTATACTACGCTCACGATGGGTGCACTTGCCCATATGTGTGTTTAGTGTTAGTAAAATATCGTGTTTAATAAATTTAAAACTTGGCTAAAAATAAGTGTTAAAAGGGCTTAAAATATAAACCTAATATATGTAACACTTCACACGCATCAAGTTTTTGGCGCCGCTGCCGGGGACACAAGGATTTTAAGAAAGCTTAAAATCGACGGCCTAATCAGTTTTTCAAAACCTTTTTAACGTGCGCACATTTTTCTGCATTTTAGTTTAGTTTTGCATTTACAGTAACCTGTACACGGGGCCATGTTCACTGAACGCGGGGCCGTGTCCAGCATTTTCATAAAAACGCCCAGATACAGATCCTGAACACGGGGCCGTGCTCACTGAACACGGGGCAGTGTCCAGCCTCTGTTTCCGTTTTTCTTTTTGTTTTCTGATCTCGGGACTTGGTTGTGGTCTGCTGAGTGATTCTTATGGATCAATACTCAGGAGGTTACAACTACACCTATGAGGAGGATGATTATAGGGGTAATTATTGCACTAATTGTCGTAACTTACGCTCGGTTCAAAATAATCACTCATATCAACCATCCAATTCATACACCTACTATGAGGAGCCCAGGTACGAGCCATCAACTTCATACACATCCTATGAAGACCAAAGGTATGAACCTCCTCCCTCATACTCATATTTTGATGAACCAAGGTATGAGCCTTCATACTCATACTTTGAGGAACCAAGATATGAGCCACTACCTTCGTATGCTTACTATGAGGAACCTTGGCGTGAACAACCCACCTCATATGAGTATTATGGAGAACAAAATTACGAACCTTATCCATCATATGCTTACAATGAAGAACAATGGTGCGAACCATCGACTTCATATGAGTATTATGAGGAACAAAGGGTCGAACAACCGGATTCAAGCTTGGAAAATCCCGATTCTTTTTCTATAACCGAAGTGACCGATAGGATATTAGAACACATTAGAGTTATCGATGGATGTATAAAAGAATCTCGCGCAAGGGAAGAGGAGTCCCGCGCAAGAGAAGAATTAAAAAAGGAAGAGATAACCAAAAGTGTAAAAATGGAAGAACAAATAAGTGAAAAACCGACACATGAGTTAAACAACGATAAAGGTGAGTCCGACAATGTTAAAATTCAAGAAGAGTCTAATTTTGAAGAAATTAATCTCTTGTCACCTTCTTTCGAAAATCATTGTTTAGTACCCACTCATGCTAAGTTTTTAAAAGAGTTAAACACTAACGCTAAAATTGACGAAACGGTAAGTGTTAAGTTAACTAATGATCAAACTTCGCTAATAAAAGAAGACCCATTTGAAATTAACATTACACTGGTTCCATGTTTCTTTCAAAATTCATTTATTAGTAACGTTACAATCGATAAAGATCTTTGTGTTAACATAATGCCTAATTACATTTTCGAAAAATTAAGTATTAGCGATTTTTCTCCACTTCAAATACCCATTTTTCTATCCAATCGGAAAGTAATAAAATCAATCGGTATAGTTGAAGATGTCTTGGTTCAAACAAATCAAATGGTAATCCCGACCGACTTTGTCATCCTCGATGACGCTCCTCTAGTGTTGGGGCGACCATTTGTAAAAACTCACGAAGCTTTGAAAAACCGGAAGTTCAACAATCTACCTCTTCAATTAGGGGCATTTAAAAGAAGTGTCGATCTCGAACGATCAATGAAATATCCATTCGGCAATAATGACCCCCTAATTGAAGATGAAGATGAACCACCCGATACAAGTGAAGAGATTGACCACTTTGTTGAAGAAGAGGTCGCCATAGAACAAACTTTTAAAGTTCTTGATCGAAATGAGCAACCAAATAAGGAGTCTCCTAAAGACCCACCACTTGAGCTCAAAGAACTTCCAAAAGGTTTGGAATATGCTTTTCTGGACAAAGAGGGTAATTTACCTGTAATTATTTCGTCTAAATTAGATAACTTAGAAAAAGAAAAATTAATTAATCTTTTGAAAAAACACAAAAACGCAATAGCTTGGAAACTTGTAGACATAAAAGGAATTAGTCCTTCTATGTGCACACACAAAATTTTGATGAATGATGACTACAAATCGGTCATACAACCACAACGTCGAGTAAATCCAAATGTTCAAGAAGTGGTTAAAAACGAAGTCATCAAGCTACTTGACGCCGGACTTATCTATCCTATCTCCGATAGTCCTTGGGTAAGTCCCGTCCAAGTAGTTCCAAAGAAAGGAGGTATGACGGTAATAACTAACGAAAAAAAATGAATTAATACCAACGAGAACCGTCACAGGATGGAGAGTATGTATAGATTATAGATGATTAAATGAAGCAACAAGAAAATACCACTTTCCTTTGCCCTTCATTGATCAAATGTTAGAAAGATTATCCGGTCATAAATTTTATTGTTTCTTGGATGGTTTTTCAGGTTACTTTCAAATCCCGATAGCACCCGAAGACCAAGAAAAAACAACTTTCACATGTCCCTATGAAACTTTTGCTTATCGACGCATGCCGTTTGGTCTATGTAATGCCCCAGCAACATTCCAACGTTGCATGGTAGCTATGATAGAAAAGACAATGGAAGTCTTCATGGATGACTTTTCTATCTTTGGGGATTCATATGACCAATGCCTCGATAACCTTGAACGAATGCTATCCCGATGTGAGGAAACTAACCTCGCCCTTAATTGGGAAAAATGTCATTTCATGGTAACGGAGGGAATAGTACTCGGTCACAAGATCTCAAGCGAAGGAATGGAGGTGGATCGAGCCAAAATAGATACCATTTCTAGATTACCACCTCCATCCTCCGTACGAGCTATCAGAAGTTTCCTAGGGCATGCCGGATTTTATAGACGGTTTATCAAAGACTTTTCAAAAATCTCAAGGCCTCTAACGAAATTACTTGAGAAAGATGCTCCATTCATCTTTGACAAGGATTGCAATCAAGCATTTCTAACCCTAAAGGAAATGTTAGTCAATGCACCTATCATGATAGCGCCTGATTGGAAATTTCCTTTCAAAATCATGTGTGATGCTAGTGACTTTGCAGTTGGAGCTGTCTTGGGACAAAGAAAAGAAAAGCATTTCCACCCAATCTATTATGGTAGTAAAACACTTAATGATGCACAAGAAAATTACACAACAACTGAAAAAGAATTACTAGCTGTGGTATTTGCTTTTGATAAATTTCGTTCTTATCTTGTTCTTTCTAAAACTATAGTCTATACAGACCATGCAGCCATTCGATATCTCTTCAAGAAGCAGGACGCAAAACCACGTTTGATTAGGTGGATTCTACTCCTCCAAGAATTTGACATTGAAATCAAGGACAAAAGAGGAGCAGAAAATACCGCAGCAGATCATCTTTCACGCTTAGAAGACCCAGCTTTAGAGGCAACCAGGGACGAGCAAATCAACGAAAAATTTCCAACTGAGTCCCTGGAAATGGTGGAATACAAGGAAGAACCATGGTACGCCGACTATGCTAACTACCTAGCTAGCGGTATAGTCGCAAAAGGATGGCAACATCATCAAAGAAAAAAATTCTTTGCCAATGTGAAACACTACTTTTGGGAAGATCCATATCTTTTCAAAATGTGTGCTGACCAACTCGTCCGACGATGCGTACATGGTAGTGAAGCACGAAGAATTCTCTGCCATTGTCATGAAGGTCCATACGGAGGACATCATGGTGCTGCTAGTACCGCACGAAAGGTATTCGATTCAGGATTTTATTGGCCAACCATTTACAAAGACGCCCAAAGTCTTGTAAAAACATGTGATGCTTGCCAAAGAACAGGTAATATTTCTTCCAAAAACGAAATGCCACAAAATGGCATTCTTGTTTGTGAAATTTTTGATGTGTGTGGACTCGACTTTATGGGACCTTTCCCACCATCGAAAGGAAACAAATATATACTTGTGGCAGTAGATTACTTGTCTAAATGGGCCGAGGCCGAGGCACTTCCAACAAATGATGGAAGAGTCGTGGTAAGATTTCTGAAAAAATTATTCTCTCGTTTTGGCACACCTAAAGCTTTAATAAGTGATAGAGGTACCCATTTTTGCAACCATCAACTTGAAAAAATTTTAACAAGATATGGGGTCTATCATCGGGTCTCAACAGCATATCACCCTCAAACAAACGGACAAGCCGAAGTGACTAATAGAGGTTTAAAACGAATACTCGAAAAAACCGTTGGGTTAAATAAAAAGGAATGGGCTGATAAATTAGACGATGCTTTATGGGCTTTTCGAACTGCTTATAAAACAACAATAGGTACAACCCCGTATAAGCTAGTCTATGGAAAAAGTTGTCATTTGCTAGTAGAAATTGCACACAAAGCCTACTGGGCAATCAAAAATGTAAACTTCGATTTAGAATTTGCTGGTAAAAATAGATTTTGTCAATTAAATGAACTAGACGAGCTTAGGAATTCTGCATACTCAAACTCTGAAATTTATAAGGAAAGAATGAAAAATTTGCATGACAAACATATTAAACCTAATGAATTTCGGGTAGGAGATCTAGTTCTTTTGTTTAATTCACGACATCGATTATTTCCTGGTAAATTAAAGTCTAGGTGGTCAGGACCTTTTTCCGTCACCCATATTTTCCCACACGGTGCAGTAGAAATTAAATCTCGAAATGGGCCTCCATTCAAAGTCAATGGGCAACGGCTGAAACTTTATCAAGGATTCATTGAGGATGAAGAGGAAGAGATCTCGTTTCAAACAGTGGAAGGATGAAACCAAATCATACCTGGTAAGTTACGAGCAATTGGGACGACATCGAAAGCGGTAAGTTTTCTAACCAAGGCTTATGGGAAACAAGGGCACTCACACGAGCACTAAAAAAAAAAAAAAAACCCTTGCTCGGCACGAGGCCGTGTCCGCTGGACACGGGGCCGTGTCCGCGCTGCAGTCGGGATAAATCCCCTATTTCAAAACAGTTTCTTCATTCCACACGCCCCGTTTCCCCGAAAAAGCTCTGGTTCCAGGCGATTTTTCGAAAAATTTCGACGTCTCCTATCACTCTAACAACATCAAGGTATGATTCTATCACTTCTAGTAGTTAGATTAGTTACTTGCATGCAGTTAAACATCAAAAAATTGGGGAAAAATCTAGGGTTCTTCAAGATCATCCGGATCGAACTTCAAATTTTTGATGAAATCTGTTTGCATTTAGTTAGATTAGTGTTAAGGGAAGTAAATACACTTGTATTGTTCATAGATTCACCGGATTTCTTACAAAAACCCCAAACCCTTGTTCTTGAACCGAAAAAGATAAAATTGATAGGGTAAACGGGATATTTTGGGAAAAACGGCACTTAGGGTTTCATTTTCGGGGGAAACCGCATCTATTGGACCAAAAATTTTCAAGTTTTCGGGACCGGGACGAAAAATGAAGTTTTTAGGTTACAGACGTCTGGACACGGGGCCGTGCCCGCTGAACACGGGGCCGTGTCCAGCCCACTGTTTGCAGTTTCTTTAAAAATCTTATTGTTTCGTGAAAATTTTGGGTGTATTCTTTCAGATGGCAAAGTTCACAAGGTTCAATGCAAGTGAGCTCGATGCCAGGGCAAGATACGAAATACTTCAAACAAGACCCGAGGAGTACCCCAGGCGAGCATGCACGGACCTGTTAACCTTGGTAAACCAGCTGGACCGATTCAACAACATCGTTACGGGACCACTAGTTGTTGCATTGAATACTAGGCTTCGGTCGGTGCATCAATGCACCATGGAGTTCTACAGTACTTTTACCTTCACTTCAAGGTGTGACCCATTCGACAATGAAGGGGTTGCATTTCGGTGTGGCGGGACAAGGTACTCGATCTCTATGGCACAGTTTGGAGCTATAATAGGACTGTACGAGGAAGAGGAATCGGGAAACGAAGAAAATACCGGGGGATTACGAGACTTGGATGAAAATGAACGACAAGCCGCATGGGCCCAAATCGGTGAAGGAATCTACAACCCTAGCAGCACCAAGAGTACTAAGCTAAGGGATCCGCTCTATCGCTACATTCACAGGCTTCTCACCTACTCTCTTAACCAACGTCACGACAGTAGTGGCGTTGTAGGGTTGAAAGATTTGGTTGTCCTTCACTGTATCCACAACCGGAAGCCTCTCGATGTTCCATATCTCCTGTTACGAAACATGCATCTCAACCGCCTTGCTCGCGCTCCAACACCTATCTTCTTCGGAGGATGGGTGTACCGTCTCTTCAAGCATTACACGCGAATTCCAAGGTCCTTTGAAAGAAGCCCATGGTCGGGACGAGTTGACTACCACATTTGCCGAGCCATGAACTTACTTTATGAGGCGGAAGACGGATCGGTGAGCTTCCAAAGGACGCAAGGCTATGCATGGAACCCGCAGGAGGCCCTAGTTCTTCACGCACCACCTCCACACTACCAGTATCAACCCCATGGTGATCCGGGTCAATCCTCCTCACAAGGAGGCGGTTTTCCTAACTTTCAAAGCTTACATGATCTTTTGCAGGAAAACCTCATGTGTACCAGGAACGCCTATGTAACAACCTTGTTTTTCAAACATGTACTTGTTTGATACACATATCGTATTTTGAGATGCAACTTGCTTTGTTTCATGCTCTTACAAGTTTTACCGGCCCAAACATATGAACATTTACAAATTTAATTGAGTTTCATACCTAAAAACCAGGCTACATTACTTACAAGGGTCTAATGTGTCATTGTGTGAAAGTATAAGTTAAGGGACCTAATTGTCATTTCTTGAAACTTGTTTGAAAACTTTGACTTTAAAACCGTAGATAAAATCGTCACTATTTTACAAAATATAAAGTTCAGGGACTAAATTGTAATTTTTGAAAATTAAATATTCGGGTTAAAAACATAAAATTTGTAAAACATAAAGTTTAGGGTCCTTTATGACATTTTTGAAACTTGTTTTATAAATAAAAACATAAGTTTTTAAAACTTTTAAAAGTATAGGGTTTAAAATGTAATTTTGGAAACTTATATTTTATATAAAATAAATAAATATATATTTTTGAAATTAAAGTCCAAGGACCATTGTGTCGTTTTACCAAACTAGTAGTCTAGGGACTACTCATGCCATTTTTTTAAAACTATTTGTCAGTTAAAAACCCTAACCGGGTTAAATATTATAAAAGGATTTCAAATTTAGAAATTAACTCAGTTAATATGTTCAGTTAACAAGTCCAGGGACCTTTCCTGTCGATTTTCAAAGTTGTTTAACGGGATCAATTAACTCAGTCAGCTTTTAATATAAAGGTTCTTTATAAAAACACTAACCTAGTTAGACATTTTAGTTAACTATTGAGGGACCTGTCTAGTTTAATACAGAAACATCAGGGACTAATCTCGTAACATTGTTTCAAACGGTTTTACACCGTTTAGTCCGCCGGAAACCAGCCAAATCGCAAACAGACAAGCCTCAACGTTCCCTTTTGCACGCCTGCTTGTTCTCATCGACAATAGAATTGTCCAAAGTCCTCAATTCTACCAAACCATGCAATCCTGTTACCGAAATCGGAATTTATTTTTAAATTTTGAGTGGGAATCTGAATTGTCTGATTTCGGTTGTTTCTGAATCAATTAAACATCGTTATAAGTTCCTGCAACCTTCACGAACTTTACACAACGTTCAAAACACTCAAACAATGTCGAAAACCCTTCTGTTCTTCGTCTCGCCGGAGTTACAGGGTCGCCGGAGTTAGTCGGAACGACAATTCAGACCATACCGGAGCCTTTTTATTCGATCTTTCGGTATTATACCTTCCACACAACGTTCCTGTTAATTTAATTTCTGTATAAACACTGTTTGATAGGGTAATTGATTGGGTTTGACTTCTGTTGACTATCAATTTGGGGAAGATGATGATTTATTATTGTATTTTAATTTTTATTTTAATCAGTTTACAAAATCATTTATATAAATTCGATATTTATGATATAAATTCCGAAATTTTTATCTTATATTCCTGACATATCAGTGCATTTATTAAAAATATAAAAGTTTGTAAAATTTTTATATTTCTATTTTATTTTAATTAGAAACTATTCTGATTTAAAATAATTATATTAATTCGAAATTTTTGAATTAATTCATGAAATTTTAATGTTAATTATATTGAACAGTATACTTTGTAAAAATAAATTTTTATAAAATATTTGAAACTGTTTTGATAATTATATAATTAAAACAGTTAAATCTCATATTTTAAAGAGTTAAATTACATTAATTTAATCATTCTGATTTGTAAATTATTTCCAAAATTATTTTTATAATTTCATGCATGTTATTTTGAGATTATTAAAAATCAGAAACCATGTTTAATTATTTTGCATGTTATTTTTATATAATAAACCTTATAAAATCAGTTTTTGTGAAATTATTCTTTTAATTCCAGATTATTATATAAAATTTATCAAAGACCATAATATTTATTTTAAATCTGTATTATTGCATGTCATTGTTTAAAAATATTATTTCTAATTTTTCTATTTTAAATAATTATTTAGGTAATTATTTACACAATTATTCAGTCATTTCATTTTCAACAATTAATTAAACTATTTATTTAAAACATACTTATTTTTCTGCCATAATAATTATTTTCAATCTGATTTATACTTGTTATATAATTAAAATATTATTTTTAATTATTTTGCCCTAAATTAATTATTAGATAATTAATTTGTATAGTTATCACATTATTCTGAAAATACATATGTTTTGATAATACTGAATATAATTTATACTTTCTGTAATTTAAAACTTGGACTTTTGAATTATATATTTTAAAACTCTTAAATTATACAAACTGTTTACATAATTTTTATAAGATATATATATATATATATATAAACCTAAAGTATAATTATTTATTTATACATATATAATATTTGTTTAAATATACAAATAATAATATCTTACTTGTTATTTGTATAATCTAGTAATTATATAGACACTTCTCAAATTTATCAAATTACCAAGTGTTCCCCAAACAGATTGTCAAATCGTACAACACAAAACCTAGTCACCCGTTATTACAAATTACAGCTTTACCCTTGTTAATGTTATGCCCCATATTTGTTGTTTGGTGCATGTCTATAGAGTAACGTGGAAAGACTTGTTCCCGCTAAACTCTCATCTATACACTTGTTTGGAATTTGATTCACAAGCAAGGTGAGTTCATAGTCCCCCTTTTTACACTGTTTTCGGGGTGAAACATATGTTCTATTGTGTTACAAATCTTTTTGCATAATTGGTGGCTACTTTGATTGTTTCTTGCAATTGTTGATTACTTGATGCTTAACTTACATTCATTAACTCCGATCAAGCCAAGCGGTACATTATAGCGCTATAGGGGGAACGCCTCACCCGACTTCATGGTCAATTGTTGTTGTTGTTGTTGATAGTCATGTTAGTCATTATACGAGGTCTGGGTGATCACTGTCGTGTCATGCAACGCAGGTTTGAATGTTAACCAAGCGGGACTTGTTTCAATCAATTGTTTAGAACATATCAAATGCCACATTGTTAAACATTTTATTTCATTATCACATTATTTGTTTACTATCAAACTAACCAAAACCTATGAACTCACTCAACCGTTTGTTGACCCGTTTACTTTAACATATGTTTCAGGTGTTGATTGTTTGAAGTTAGCTTTGCTTATGGATCACATAGGATTGCTCAAGACAAGTGCCTTAGCTTTAAATAAAAAACAAGGACCATTTTGTGAACAATGTGTTATAGTTGTCATGTACTAGTTTGGATGTGAATGCAATCTTACCAATCAACTTAATTATATTTCAACTTTAATTTAACCACCATGTGCTCATATGCATTCTATCAAGTTTCGTGATGCCCTCGACGTTTCCGCCTCGGTCAGGGTGTCACAGGTTGGTATCAGAGCCATGGTTATAGGGATTTAGGTTATTAGAAATTACTTTTGACCTAGACTATAACTTACCTAGGACACCTATCCACTAGATACTCTGTCCGCTTCCTTGTCTCTATCTCTATTCTTAAAACCCTAGCCTCGTCACGGCGGATTTCTCTTGTTTAACTTTTAGGCTATACAAATTACTCATCATCTGTCCTCAGGTGATTTAAGATTTTTCAAAACCTCCTCTGATTTTTACTCTCGTCAAAGTCTTGGGCTCTAATAACGAACTCGTGCAATCTGGAAGGGTGGGTGCCTGTATTCTGAGTTTTCTGTCTAGGCAAGCACTTCGTATATATCTCATCAGACGCGAGACCTGTTGTGCTTACCTGGGAATTCTCGGGATGGGTGTCCACTTATAGGCTAAAGCATGACTTCATTAAGTTATAAGGACCCAACTACTTTGATTAGTCACTGATATTGTTTATTCACCAAATAAACGATGTCCATCTTGTTGTGTTTTCTCTCTCGTCTTCATTGACTTTATGAAACTATTCCACCAAAAACATTTCATTCCGACTCCTATGACCTTATGTTTTTCCCCTACTGCTTGTAGACACGTAGCTGGTCCAATGACTCTCTTGCCCATGACTTTCCTAGTCATTAAAACACAATCACACTTTGTCATTTTACCAAAGACATTTGTTCTCAAACAGAAACCAAACCAATTTTTCTCATACCTATAGATATTATAACATCGTTTTGCTAAAATTCTTTTCAAAATCAATAAATCATTTACTTTTCACTAAGTTCATCATGCTAAATTTCCCCTCAAGGATCAACGTTTCCACGAGAACCTTCAAATTTCAAATTTCTTAATAATGCAAACTTACTATATGTCGTTTAAAATTTAAGACCATGGGCAAGAAAACTTCATAGGAATCGACAATTTTCGACTTATATAAACCCTTTTTAAAACAAAAAGTAAATTCTTACAAAATATGGCATGCATAACTAGTAAGTAATTTATATTCTTTTTACATATATGAACTAGATCCTACTTTGCAAAACAAACTCAATTTACCTTATTCGGTAAACTCAACGTTTTACTCGAGCATATAATCGGGCACGCTTTAATCGATATCTCACGAAGATACCATCCGTTTTACACCCTCAATCTATCGATCGTTTTATATGCCCAAATTTGTTTTATGCTATATACACAATTATTTTTATTCGTATTTGCACTCATAGTCCTATTCATAACCATACGTTTTTTTTTAAATTTAACCTCATACTCATATCCACGTTGTTATACTCATAAGTGTCATTAGTCACACCTATATTTATATCCATACATTTATAATCCCAAGTTTATACATTGTACGTTTATACCCATACTCACAACGATACCATTACATCACACAATATTAATACTTGTACTCACATTCATGCATTTTACGTTTATATTCACGCTTATACTTTACGCTTGTACCTACACTCATACTCCCAAGTTAGCAATGGTTACGGATCGAAAACCTCAAGGCTTAAGAATTTACAACCCGTAAGTATATATACGACCGTTGTATAACGGTCACATACAACGGTTACCTAGCCGTTGTAAAACGGCTATATTCCACCCCTATGAGTAACCAATCAACAATCTCGTTTTATTCGCAACAAAACACTATTTTTTCTCGTTCTCTTCAAAGATGCATCCGAGTCGCCTGGTTCTGGTGTGTGCTGGTGTGATGCTTGGAGTATTGCTATTTTTAATTCTTAGCCTTCCACCAGAAGAAATGGGTCACTTTTTTCTCGTATACTGTTTCGTTGTTGTACCATTGTATTATATTTGTATCATGATGAGTCTATGAATGTCGTGTTTAGTGTATTCATTTTAGAAATAAATATTAATGTTTTCAAAGTGTGTTGTGTGGTGAACAAAACCATTTAGTCCATATACAATCATGCATTACGAATTCACACTTATATTCACTTCCCCTCGTTTGCGTTCACACAAATATTCCCATACGTACTCACACTTATACGCTTTTCATACTTAAACATGTTTTACACATATATTCATATACATTTCACTTATCCCTACACCTATACGATTATGTTTACATTGACATTGACATTGACATTTATGATCATGTTGATACTCACACCTCCACCACCTTATAATCCTGAATTTGATCCGTTACATGACTTATTTCAAATGTAAATTTGTTCAATAGACTGTCAAACAAACAATGCTATACGTTTTGATTCAATTGATGTTGTGTTATATTGATGCTTATTTGATTTAAACTTATACTATGCTCTTATTCATATTCAGAATTCGTACACACATACTATTGCAGTTGTTGAAATAAAGCATATTTCTTTGACCATGACCATAATTTATCACTTGGCAAGATAAACTATGCAGACTGTGCAACGAGTCAAGTAATTATGGGTGCACACATAATTATGAGACTCGGTGCATGGAAACCATAGTGAGCCTTGTTAAGTGTGATGGCATAAAATCTAGAGAGATTAGATAACGAGGCGCTTGTAATATCATAAGAACATGGTGGATACGCCGCTGGTACTTCCTATATATAAGTGTTCTTATTGTATTATTTGTCGTAGCGTTATCCAAGTCAATTGAAGATTTTATGTTATCCCAGACCCATTTATGTTAACTTAAAGCCATCTATATTCATTTCCGTCTCTGATGAAGTATCCGTTGGAAAAATGAACTAGCTACTCATTTTTCGCTTCTGAAAGAGATATCCGTTGGGAAATGAATGACCGTTTGTTTAAATCATTCATTTCCGTTTCTGATGAAGTATCCATTGGAAAATGAATTACCCATTCATTTTCGCTTCTGAAGAAATATCCGTTGGGAAATGAATGACAGTTTGTTTAAATCCTTCATTTCCGTTTCTGATGAAGTATCCGTTGGAAAATGAATTACCCATTCATTTTCGCTTCTGAAGAAATATCCGTTGGGAAATGAATGACAGTTTGTTTAAATCCTTCATTTCCGTTTCTGATGAAGTATCCGTTGGAAAATGAATTACCCATTCATTTTCTCTTCTGAAGAAATATCCGTTGGGAAATGAATGACAGTTTGTTTAAATCCTTCATTTCCGTTTCTGATGAAGTATCCATTGGAAAATGAATTACCCATTCATTTTCGCTTCTGAAGAAATATCCGTCGGGAAATGAATGGTCCATTATTTGCTTATTTGTACACACATTTTTTTTGCATAATATTTACATTACATTCTACGGTCTCTTTCGAATAAATTTCGGGACGAAATTTTCTCAAGTAGGGGAGACTGTAACAACCTTGTTTTTCAAACATGTACTTGTTTGATACACATATCGTATTTTGAGATGCAACTTGCTTTGTTTCATGCTCTTACAAGTTTTACCGGCCCAAACATATGAACATTTACAAATTTAATTGAGTTTCATACCTAAAAACCAGGCTACATTACTTACAAGGGTCTAATGTGTCATTGTGTGAAAGTATAAGTTAAGGGACCTAATTGTCATTTCTTGAAACTTGTTTGAAAACTTTGACTTTAAAACCGTAGATAAAATCGTCACTATTTTACAAAATATAAAGTTCAGGGACTAAATTGTAATTTTTGAAAATTAAATATTCGGGTTAAAAACATAAAATTTGTAAAACATAAAGTTTAGGGTCCTTTATGACATTTTTGAAACTTGTTTTATAAATAAAAACATAAGTTTTTAAAACTTTTAAAAGTATAGGGTTTAAAATGTAATTTTGGAAACTTATATTTTATATAAAATAAATAAATATATATTTTTGAAATTAAAGTCCAAGGACCATTGTGTCGTTTTACCAAACTAGTAGTCTAGGGACTACTCATGCCATTTTTTTAAAACTATTTGTCAGTTAAAAACCCTAACCGGGTTAAATATTATAAAAGGATTTCAAATTTAGAAATTAACTCAGTTAATATGTTCAGTTAACAAGTCCAGGGACCTTTCCTGTCGATTTTCAAAGTTGTTTAACGGGATCAATTAACTCAGTCAGCTTTTAATATAAAGGTTCTTTATAAAAACACTAACCTAGTTAGACATTTTAGTTAACTATTGAGGGACCTGTCTAGTTTAATACAGAAACATCAGGGACTAATCTCGTAACATTGTTTCAAACGGTTTTACACCGTTTAGTCCGCCGGAAACCAGCCAAATCGCAAACAGACAAGCCTCAACGTTCCCTTTTGCACGCCTGCTTGTTCTCATCGACAATAGAATTGTCCAAAGTCCTCAATTCTACCAAACCATGCAATCCTGTTACCGAAATCGGAATTTATTTTTAAATTTTGAGTGGGAATCTGAATTGTCTGATTTCGGTTGTTTCTGAATCAATTAAACATCGTTATAAGTTCCTGCAACCTTCACGAACTTTACACGACGTTCAAAACACTCAAACAATGTCGAAAACCCTTCTGTTCTTCGTCTCGCCGGAGTTACAGGGTCGCCGGAGTTAGTCGGAACGACAATTCAGACCATACCGGAGCCTTTTTATTCGATCTTTCGGTATTATACCTTCCACACAACGTTCCTGTTAATTTAATTTCTGTATAAACACTGTTTGATAGGGTAATTGATTGGGTTTGACTTCTGTTGACTATCAATTTGGGGAAGATGATGATTTATTATTGTATTTTAATTTTTATTTTAATCAGTTTACAAAATCATTTATATAAATTCTATATTTATGATATAAATTCCGAAATTTTTATCTTATATTCCTGACATATCAGTGCATTTATTAAAAATATAAAAGTTTGTAAAATTTTTATATTTCTATTTTATTTTAATTAGAAACTATTCTGATTTAAAATAATTATATTAATTCGAAATTTTTGAATTAATTCATGAAATTTTAATGTTAATTATATTGAACAGTATACTTTGTAAAAATAAATTTTTATAAAATATTTGAAACTGTTTTGATAATTATATAATTAAAACAGTTAAATCTCATATTTTAAAGAGTTAAATTACATTAATTTAATCATTCTGATTTGTAAATTATTTCCAAAATTATTTTTATAATTTCATGCATGTTATTTTGAGATTATTAAAAATCAGAAACCATGTTTAATTATTTTGCATGTTATTTTTATATAATAAACCTTATAAAATCAGTTTTTGTGAAATTATTCTTTTAATTCCAGATTATTATATAAAATTTATCAAAGACCATAATATTTATTTTAAATCTGTATTATTGCATGTCATTGTTTAAAAATATTATTTCTAATTTTTCTATTTTAAATAATTATTTAGGTAATTATTTACACAATTATTCAGTCATTTCATTTTCAACAATTAATTAAACTATTTATTTAAAACATACTTATTTTTCTGCCATAATAATTATTTTCAATCTGATTTATACTTGTTATATAATTAAAATATTATTTTTAATTATTTTGCCCTAAATTAATTATTAGATAATTAATTTGTATAGTTATCACATTATTCTGAAAATACATATGTTTTGATAATACTGAATATAATTTATACTTTCTGTAATTTAAAACTTGGACTTTTGAATTATATATTTTAAAACTCTTAAATTATACAAACTGTTTACATAATTTTTATAAGATATATATATATATATATAAACCTAAAGTATAATTATTTATTTATACATATATAATATTTGTTTAAATATACAAATAATAATATCTTACTTGTTATTTGTATAATCTAGTAATTATATAGACACTTCTCAAATTTATCAAATTACCAAGTGTTCCCCAAACAGATTGTCAAATCGTACAACACAAAACCTAGTCACCCGTTATTACAAATTACAGCTTTACCCTTGTTAATGTTATGCCCCATATTTGTTGTTTGGTGCATGTCTATAGAGTAACGTGGAAAGACTTGTTCCCGCTAAACTCTCATCTATACACTTGTTTGGAATTTGATTCACAAGCAAGGTGAGTTCATAGTCCCCCTTTTTACACTGTTTTCGGGGTGAAACATATGTTCTATTGTGTTACAAATCTTTTTGCATAATTGGTGGCTACTTTGATTGTTTCTTGCAATTGTTGATTACTTGATGCTTAACTTACATTCATTAACTCCGATCAAGCCGAGCGGTACATTATAGCGCTATAGGGGGAACGCCTCACCCGACTTCATGGTCAATTGTTGTTGTTGTTGTTGTTGATAGTCATGTTAGTCATTATACGAGGTCTGGGTGATCACTGCCGTGTCATGCAACGCAGGTTTGAATGTTAACCAAGCGGGACTTGTTTCAATCAATTGTTTAGAACATATCAAATGCCACATTGTTAAACATTTTATTTCATTATCACATTATTTGTTTACTATCAAACTAACCAAAACCTATGAACTCACTCAACCGTTTGTTGACCCGTTTACTTTAACATATGTTTCAGGTGTTGATTGTTTGAAGTTAGCTTTGCTTATGGATCACATAGGATTGCTCAAGACAAGTGCCTTAGCTTTAAATAAAAAACAAGGACCATTTTGTGAACAATGTGTTATAGTTGTCATGTACTAGTTTGGATGTGAATGCAATCTTACCAATCAACTTAATTATATTTCAACTTTAATTTAACCACCATGTGCTCATATGCATTCTATCAAGTTTCGTGATGCCCTCGACGTTTCCGCCTCCGGTCAGGGTGTCACAGCCTACAACCTCGCCAACAACACATACCACCGGGTCGGAGCTATTGAACGCAACATCAACGATATACAAGACGATATCGGCAGCATCCGGGAGTATATTGCGGGGCATGGGGATGGAGGTGATGATAGCGATGAGGATATGGAGTAGGGGGTTTGAAGGAGCAGGGGCGGGTTGATGGCGAGCCCACAGGTTTAAGTCCCTTTATCTATCGAACAGTTGGTGGCCTGCGTGCCAAGTGTTGAACAATTACTTTCCTTTACCACTTTTATTTTCAGTCTTATTTTTTTCTTTTCTTTTACTCTATGCTTGGGACAATTAACTATGGTAATGTAGGATGTTTGTGTTACTTGGTGTGGTATTAAGTGATGAAACAGGTACAAACCGAGGCTTGGAGTGCTGAGCCTCAGCACTTATAGGGCCAGGATGGAAAAAAACCGGGGGAAGAAACCTGTTTTTCAGGCTTACAGACTGTCCACACGGGGACGTGTCCAGCCAAAACGCCCCCGTGCTCACCTCTCAGACCTGCTGTTTGGTTACTGTCATGCAGATTTTTGTCAAGACACGGGGCCGTGTCTAACCAACACGCCCCCGTGTTCGCCTTCCGTAAGTTTTAGTTACTGGCAGTTCGCCACGGGGTCGTGTCCAGACTACCAGTAACATAAATCTTTGCTTTTAACACCATTTTACACATCTAATCAACCTAAAAATTTATTTTTGGGACACATTGAGGACAATGTGTAATTTAAGTGTGGGGGAGATGCTAAAACCTTGAATCTTGCAAGTCCTAAATACAAGCCTTACACAAAACTCTATTGGAACCGCTAATCACCCCAAATTTTTTTCAAAAATTTCATTTTTTTTACTTGTCTAGGTTTAACTCGGGAAATTCAAGTTCTCCAAAAATGTTATATTTTTACGAATTTACAACCGATAGCGTAGTGATAAAAAGAACCAACATAAGAAAATTCTGAAAAGGCATGGCAAACTTAGTTAAAATTTGATTATATATACTTGATCACATAAAAACCCATTCCCACAAAAGTGAGTTTTGAGCCTTTATTGAGCATACAATTACATATCATTAAACTAAATGCTCATTTTTCGTTTCTTGTGTGAATAGCCGTTTGGTTCTTACGACTCTAGAACTTGCCATGACGATACATTCCCGGTCCTTATCAACTTAAACCCGAGTAAGTAAATGATGGAGGCATTAGGACTAACCCTTTTTATTTCTACACCATTATTTTTCTTTTTCTTTTACCACCTACCCAAAAATCCCCCTAGTTAGCCCCTTTGAGCCTAAACCTTTTCATTTCATAACCCAAACCAAACACCCTTTTACCCACCAAAACCTTTTTTTATTTTTAACCCTTTGTTTTAGTAACAAGTTCGGTTTTTCGTTTGATCGATCAAAAAAAAAATTGTGTTGATGATAAAGCAAAAGATAAACAAACAAGTTCATCAAAAAAAATAACTTTGTTTGAATAATAGCTTCATCAAAATAAAAGTTACAAAAATAGAAAGTCCTACGAAAACCGACACTTGTTACGCTTTTCATTTTTTTTTCTACTAACCACTATCCCAACCACCTACCTTTAACCCAAGCCTAAACCTTCACCCACAAAGTCCTCTTGATATTTACAAAAGGTATAAAAGTTAAAAAGGAGGAGGATTGATTGCTTGGCAAGCCTATGGTAGGAGTAAGTTCCACGCCGCTCTCGAGTGATTCACTAAAAATACACCTTCGGCTGAGTGTGAGTGATTTCTCCCGTGAGGTATGTGAACTTGTATATAAATGGAATTTTAAAAAGGCATGTTATGCCCAGATATGTAATTTCTCCTATGAAACGTTCTAAACAAATCATAACGAATAGGATTGTAAATAGATAAAAATAAAACCCAAAAAGATCTTGGATTCCCAACACTCTATGACAAGCCAAAACCTTCTCTTCTACCCATTCCATTTGGGAGTGTAAGCCACATATTAAAGAGTTTTGCTTGAGGACAAGCAAAAGTTCAAGTGTGGGGGTATTTGATGTGTGTAAAATGCAACATATAAATTACATCAAATGAGGCATAAAACTAACCCTTTTTAAGTACTAATGTTGGAAAAAGAGTGTTTTTGTCTTCCTTTTGTATTTTCAGGATTAAATGAGCTCAAATTCACAAAAGAAGCAAAAAGACAGCTAAATCCAACATAAATACAAGAAAAGGAACATAAGTGGACTGCCCGATCCCTCAACGGCATCTTCCCAAGCAGAATAGAGAAGGCAGAAGACTGAACAAGCCCCGTGCTCAGCCAACACGGGGCCGTGCCCAAGAAGCAGCCGAAAAGACAAACCTATAGAAGCTTCTATTGCCCACCACGGGGCCGTGTCCAGTGAACACGGGGGCGTGGCGAAAGTACAGCAGGCGCATTAATTGTAATTGCGAATTACAATTAATGAAGAGAGAGAGTGTCAGACAGGCACGGGGGCGTGTCCAGCGGACACGGGGCCGTGCCCAGCCTTCTGTTCAGCCTATAAATAGGAGTGCTTGGTTTCATTTCAACTCAACTCATCCCTTGGCACACCACCTCTCTCACACTTCATCCACCACCCACCACCATCACAACACCATCATCCACCACCATCATCCATTGTCCATCATAGAGTGTGTGAGTCGTCTCGGGATCCAAGATTGATCGTAAGAGTTCTTGACAATCAAGGCCATGTTTGCCTAAGTCTCTTACATCACTTGGTGAAGACAAAGTGTCTAGTATAATACTTTTTATTTCTAATCTTATGCACTTTTTATTTGGTTTTGTATTAATGACTTTAATAACTAGTTAGTTATGTTGAAGGTGATCTTTCCTTATCGTTTGTCCGTGGTGTCTTGGCATTATTTTACTGTCTATATAAAATAAAAGATTTTCACCATTCATATCTCCACGGTCTATATGGAGGTATGTTGGCTACCTGGTCGGGGGTTAAGGGAACGGTTTGGTAAAGGTCTTGCCATTGTTCAGCGTTTAGAGGTCCTGCAATGGACCTGGGTCAAATTTAGTAGGACCTCCTTCAATGCTTCACGGTATTGGATGGCGGGGGTCCAAACTCTTTGATCCCCTCATAAGTTAACTACTATTAATACTATAACCCGGCTATTTAGGACTGTATCCCTGCTGACTCAGACTACTTAGTCGAGGGTAACGTCACCTCCAAAAGAGGGGCCTACCATAATATTGCATTAATAACTTAATTCATTATCTTCCAATAATCCACCCTTTTAGGATTGTATCCTTGCTGACTCAAACTACTGGGGTGAGGGTAACGTCACCTTCAAAAGAGGGGCCTACTACAATAATTAAGATAATCTCTTAATTATGTGCAAAAGTGCGGAAATAATCAAAGGTTATACTAGATACGAGTCGGAACCAAGTGATTCATCTTGTCTATCTGTTTTTCTTTTTATTTTTATTTTCAGCATTTTAGTTAGTTTTTATTTTTCTTAGTTTAAAACATTTTTTTCTAAACTTTTTATTTTGATTAGACGTTGAGGATAAACCGGTACTAAAAGCTCTTGTGTCCTTGGACGACCTCGGTATCTTACCAACACTATACTACGCTCACGATGGGTGCACTTGCCCATATGTGTGTTTAGTGGTAGTAAAATATCGTGTTTTATAAATTTAAAACTTGGCTAAAAATAAGTGTTAAAAGGGCTTAAAATATACACCTAATATATATAACACTTCACACGCATCAGGTCGCGGACTCGATAATCTCTACCACTGAGTAGCTTGAAGTTCCATATGGCGAACTATATTAGTTTGGAGATGATGACTCCGATACGAGGATGCTAACCCTCGTCACTAAATACTATTTCTTTTGATAAATTTTTTGATATACCCTATATCATTTATCTGAAGTCTATCATATTCGATGGACACTCCGGTGATATCTCACCAGCTGATTAAAGCAACAGCAACTATGGAAAGTTGCATCATGGCTAGGATATTTGTGCACTTTTGCACCAAATTTCTATTGTTTGATTCAAATGTTCTCTCATTCTAGAGAATAAACAGAAAAAGGAATCACTTCTTTTGGTTCTTGCTTAAAGCATAAAATCTCGAGCTTTGGAACTCGATTATCCAAACCCATCTGGGTATATTATATTATATAAATCCAGAAAATCTCGCCAGTAAGTTCTCCATCTGGAGTACGATATTGATTTTATGTCAATGATTTTTAACAACTATAAATGCCAAACTTAGTATGATAAAAGCACCATATGGTGATGGGCAGTATCTTAGTGTGTCCCATAGAATGCTTTCATGCCTGGCCAGTATGAAGGTTTAATGCATGGAACCTCTAAGATCTCCCAACGATCATATTGTGCTGATATCAGCTAATAGTAAGCATCTAAACATATCTTGGCGATATTACTGCCATAAGAATGATCATTGATTTTATGGAGCCCTTTTCATCATTTTCCTTCAAATGTTATGAAGGTCACATTTATTGCTCCTACCATATCAAACAAATCTCTTGATTACTCAATAGAGGAACGCTAAAAGCACATGTTCCCACCAATGAGTGTTTGAGAAAGTGTAAATTTTCGTTCAACTACGAGACGATATATGTCCCATATCTCCAACTTAGGAGAGGGACCAATATTGAATACATCGACTAAGTCGTTAATTGTCCCAAATCTCCAACTAAGGAGAGAGACCAATATTAAATACGTTGACTGAAACGTATATTAAATCTCCAACTAATTCCCAACTATGAGGAAAGGAGATAAAATTTTCATCCAACTGTTCGACGTTAATTTTCCCAAATCTCTAACTGATGAGATGGACCAGTATTAAATACATTGACTGAAACGTATATTAAATCTCCAACTAATTCCCGACTATGTGGAAAGGAGAAAAAATTTCGTCCAACTATGAAACGACATGTCCCAAATCTCCAACTGAGGAGAGGGACCTATATTAAATACGTCGACTGGGACGTGTCGTGTAATCTCCAACTAATCCCAACTATATGGAAGGAGAAGGATTAAAAATGCCAAATCTATAGGGTAAGACAAATTTGTCGGAAGCCCGCGAGCAATCAAGCAAATATATTTCCTTTTAAATTTATTCGGTCTACTAGTTCTTATGTAATTAAGACTAGTAAATGGACCATGATAAAAGATTATGTCTTAAGCCAGTATTCCCACCAATTATAGTGGTTGGAAAGGGTTATATTAGTGGAAAACTATTTCCCTCACACCGGTATAATCTTAATAGTCTACAAGTGATTTTTGTCCAACTATGTGACGACACTTATCTTAAATTTCCAACTAATTCCCGACTATGAGGAAAGGAGATAAAATTTCCGTCCAACTATGAGACGTTAATTGTCCCAAATCTCCAACTGAGAAGAGTGACCAATATTAAATATGTTGACTAAAACATATATTAAATCTCCAACTAATTCCCAACTGTGTGGAAAGGAGAAAATTCTCGTCCAACTATGAGACGATAATTGTTCCAAATCTCCAACTAATCCCAACTATGTGGAAAGAGAGGAACCAAAATTAATGCATTGACTGGAACGTACCTTAAATCTCCAACTAATCTCAGCTGTGTGGAAAGGAGAAAACTCTCATCCAACTATGAGATGATAATTGCTCCAAATCTCCAACTATTCCCAGCTATGTGGAAGGATAGGAAACATATTAAATACGTTAACTAAAACGTATCATTAAAAATCTCCAACTAATTCCCGACTATGAGGAAAGGAGATAATTCTCATCCAACTATGAGACGATAATTATTCCAAATCTCCAACTATTCCCAACTATGTGGAAGGAGATGAATCATATTAAATACGTTGAATGAAACGTATCTCAAAAATCTCCAACTAATTCCCGACTATGTGGAAAGGAGAAAATCTTAGTCCAACTATGTGACATTACTTATTCCGAATACGTTAACTAAAACGTGTCTCTAATCCCCAAATAATCCCAACTGTGTGGAAGGAGAGGGACTAAAAATCTTTTGAGCTATATAGCTAACTATATATGAAAGCCCATTACCAGCTACGATAAAGTGAGGCTAGTGAATCTAGTATATCTAGATCTGCAAGATCTAATGCAAATAAATTGATTTGCTATTAAGTTCTCAAAAACCTTACTGATGGCCATATATTATTTCACTTAAACTTATGGCAAGCCTAAATATTGGCGAAGTAAGTAAGAAAAACGGTGGTGACAACTTAGAGCACCAAAACCGTAAGGGCGAAGAGAATAATCTTTGATCCATGATTGCCGAT